>JAJLUB010000025.1:106429-117938 GCA_030564085.1 Nakaseomyces uthaithaninus
GGGGGGGGGGGGAACCATGCAGCACACAGGAAACGCCGCGAAGGAATTGCTGCCTCTGCACTAGAGTTTAAACTCTTTCCTAACTGTCGCAGTTTTTCACACTTGCCTACGTCTTAAGAGAATATCGTCTTAGTGTTGAACTTTCCTGATGGTGCAATAGCAAAAAAGAAAGAAATATTGTCGCCCTCGTTGTAAACTCAGATAATTCAGATGTACCGCCAGGGCCTGGAGTCTGTGGATATGCCATACAGTGATTTATCACATGATGCATCGGTGTTATGGCAGAAATGTGAGTTTCCTAATTAGGACTATGCGAGGCCACCTACGCCCTGCATCCTGCGTACGGTTCTATGAAAAAAAATTGTGTTCGGATATTCCGGTTTCTTTACGTCGCTAATTTATATTAATTGCTTCATAACAGATTATATAAGCATTCGCTACATGCACAGAGTGCCTGGTCATGAAAGGAAAGCTGTGGGACGAAGGCGTTGCAAAGGTAGTACCCGCGCTCGTTCGCGTTTCGTCAGGCGACTCGTGGATTGCTCCACGGCGTTTGTCTCTCTAAGAATCCTGTGTAGCGGAAGAGGTAGATAAATGTCCAAATCCCTCCATTTTCGCGAACGGACATTTGTAGATCCGTACGTTCCATTCTGTGCCCACTTCCTGTGCGACTCCACAACATCTCTCGTCCCCCCCTCGCTCATTTGTCGTAAATTTTCAAAAAACCCTAAAACTCTCGCCGCACCAAACCCTAATGGCACACCCCCCAGCAGTCCACTGGGAGTGGGGAATGGAAAAAAGCCATACAGATCGTGTGATACTAAATACACGTGATGGTTACAAGGGATCAAGAAGAAAGAGAAACGTGAATTTCAGGAAAAAAAAATCAAAATATGCTGTGGGAAGTACAATGGATTTTGTTGTAGGGTATTTTCAGTGTTAGTTTTCAATGGGTAAATGAGGGAAAATGCATATGGCAATAGCCTAGCGCAAGCTCAAAATGTAAGTTTGCCAAATAAAAGCAAGAGGTTCAAGGAACTGCATTGTTTTGTATGATATCCCTAGTGGTAGGGGGCTGAGAGTACCTGAACAGATACTAAAATTATAAAAGGAAAGCAACGGATTGCTGACGATGGACCTCGATTTGGAGCTTGTTCCCGTTGACTTGAGAGACAATTTCATCAGCACAGTGGTCAAGTCGCTGCAGGAGCCTGAGGTGCGTACAGCGGTGTCTAGACAGTATGAGGGCATTTTACAGGAGGAGGGGAGTGCTTCTTGTACTGCACGTTTGCTAGGGAAGACGTGGACGTTTAGGGTGAAAGGAGACTGTGTAACTATAGGGCGGAATACAGACACTTTTGATTCCTCTTTGAACTGGACTACGCGGGCCGGGCTGGACATCGACCTGGGACCTTCCAAGACTGTGTCCAGGAACCATGCCAGGATAAGCTTTGATGGGGTGAAGCAGAAATGGGTGTTCACGGCTCTGGGCAGGAATGGTGCAAAGGTTAATGGGAGAAGGATCAAACCACGCGATAAGGAGGAGTCCGTATCTGTTGTGATAGATAATGGGTCACTTCTGGAGATTGGAGGGATGGATATGATATTCATGGTAGCAGGGACATTTCCTGTATACAACCAAAAATCACTGGAAACTATCGCATCGAGGCTCTTTAAATACTTCAAACTTGGACAAAACAGTATATCGGTTATAGATAACCCGTTTTTATGGGGGGTGGTTAAACATTCGAAGTATTATAATTATAAGGTACGACAAAATCTGAGGATTCCTGATGGAGAAGTACCAGTTCAACAGTTGAAATTGCAAATTGAGCTTGAAAGAATAAAACCACTTCGAACAAAGAAATTACTGCAGCAGCAAAGAACTGATGATGAGAAGTCAAGCAGTACACAAGCATCGATCTCAGGTGATATAAATACTGAGACACCGGCTAAAAAAGATCATGAAGTTGGCAGTGGTGCTGAAGATTTCAATGGTAATGAAAAGTTGAACAACACCGAAAAATTGAAAAGCACCGAGATACTGAACAGTACCGAGATATTAAACAGTACCGAGATATTAAACAATACCAAGAAATTGGAAACTGATGATATTCCTCAAACCATTGATACCAACAATACTGAAAGTAAAGTGGAAAGTCGCAAGAGTATCATTAAAAATAGTGAGCACCCAGAAGATCAGCTTGACGTAAATAGGATGGCTAATATTGCTAGGACGGACGACTATGGAAAAGACCAACTAGTCAGTAACTCCACAATCCCACCTACAACAACAATTTCAAAATTCAACTTTTATTCTAACCATAAAGAACAAAAGACTAGTTCCTTGGAAACCCTAAAAAATATGCATATTGAGAAGGATGCTAGTCCGATTGACACAAATGAGATTATGTCTCCAGTAAGCGTCGAAACTTCTGCTCCATCGTCAAAAAGATTAGCGGATAATCTAATGACTTCAGAAATCAAAAGAAGAAAACCGGATATTCCCATCTCAAACAAAGGCCCTGAATCCAATGACAAAAAGGAGGAAACTGCAGCTGCAATTGTTCAAGTAACAACGACACCTGGGGTGAGTAAGGAAAATTCGCCTTCTACTCTTGTGGCAAAGCCTAAAAAGAATAAGATGTATACTAAGCCAAAGGACTCATATGCAACATTAATTACAAAAGCGATCCTATCTAAACCAAATGGTGAACTTTCTCTTAGCGAAATACTGAAGTACATTAGTTCCGAATATCCCTATTTTGAGAATTCAGGGCTTGATTGGCCCAATTCTGTGAGACACAATTTATCTGTGAACAAAAAGTTTGAAAAGGTGAGTAAGAAATCAACTGAAATTGGCAAAGGTAACAACTGGAGAATATCTGCCGATTATCAGAAGGAATTCTTAACCAAATGGAGAAAGGGTACTTTGAAGTTTATGAAAAAAACAGATGCTGTAGACAGACAGCTCTTACTGTATGTTTCTAAGCATGGTGATCTACCCAGAAAGACAGTACCGGATAATTCACCTAAGAGAATTCTTGTCCAAAGTATGTCTGAAGCTCCAGGTCCATCCAGATAGCTTTCTTATATTTGCATTCCAGATATAGAATTTTCGTTCTTGTCAATTTTGGAAATATGCATGCTGTTTTTTTTTTTCAAATTCTATTGAATTTTATTCCCTTTTATCCAATATAAATATATAGACGTTAGGAATAGTTCAGTTTAATCAAGTAAAGATATTTATATATAACTATGCATTCTTAATATCTTTCAACTATGTGTATTTTGCAAAGCTGTATTGTTATAAGATGAGTTGTTTCGGTGATATTGTTGAATTATAGAAAAAATCTTGGAATAAGATCTATGAAGCGAAGAAGAACAAGAATTCAAATCAATTACTTTGCATTCCTTAATCTAATGGAATTGTTTTGTCACTATGCTCCTTACGTCATACCAAAATTTGAATTTGCTTACATTATGGACTGGTCATGAATCCAGCCTTGCAGAATACATCTATAAATTTCTAGTTTCGACAAGTCAGGATGAAGGTACGCTGGGTGAAACCCCTAAAACAGTAAGAGAAGTTTACTTTGTTGATTCCATAGACTCCTTTCCTCTCCGGCATTTACAAGGCCTTGTATGCGAATCCAATAAGTCGATATATGATCATATTAGGATTAACAGTTGTTTGAATCTCACTGAATTTGCAGGTATAGCAAAGAAGATCACTGAAACGATGGTCTTGAGGAAGATCAATAACAAGAACTCTAAATCAATTACACCTATAGAGATACTGTGCATAGTCAACGGTTTGGATGTTATTTATCGAAGTACGACTGTAAATCAAAGTGCAGAAAAGACAAATCAGCAACTAAGGGAAATCATGCTTAAACTGCGTCAACTTTGTAATGAATATGATGAGCATCCAATAACCATTAAACTGCTGTTACTGTTCAATAGGAACGATGTTATTGGACTTTTGCCAAAGGAGCAACTATCTCGCTTGCAACAACAGAAGAAGATGAGGTATTCTAGTGTCCTTGAAGGAAATTCTGTGGGCGAATATGTAGGTAAATATTATTGTGACGAAGTAATCCTATAGAATTTTGAAAAGCTTTATGTCAGTAAACTTTTGAAGTTCTCATAAATGCAGAAAGTGATGCATGTTGATGGTACAGATCGCAGCAGGTTTGCCGATAGGCCCTTGTAAAAACCCAAGATGCCGTTCTTTTGGTATATGAGTTTTGATAGCGATGTGAGTTTGTAATTGTGTTCTGATGCTTGAAAACTCTGCAAGTTTGATTTGAGTAGTTGGAAGGGGTATACCGCAGTAGTCGAGATCATTTTACTGGTTGAGGTCACAGCAATGGTTTCTACGTTTGTTATTTTATCATCGTGTGCTCTGTCTCGGAGCACTAGTTTGTTCTTCAAAGTGTCATAGCAGGCGAAGTGTAGGGCACCCTGTGAGACACCCAACGTAGCCGGCACAAGTCCCCTCCACAAGCCTTTAAACCCATCGGTTTCTATCAAGTCTCTCAGGACTTGCATGGAGGTTAAGTTTGAGTTTGCTCTTGACATCATTCTTGTCTTAACAACCCAGAATGGGTTTGTGGCTACAGTCGTGAACCATCCTGAGGATACACCAGCCAGCAGGTACATCCAGGAGCTCAGCTGCTTGTCATTTGTGATTCCGCGGTTTGCGATGAGGTAGTCCTTGGCGAGTCTGTAAGTGGTGAAGTAGAGTCCCCAAGCGATGGTGTTGCCGACGAAGTTGACGTTCAGGCCCCTGTAGAGTTCTCGGAGCACGCTGGCCTCTGACTGCCTTATGCCGTTCCAGACAGCCCTGTAGCCTCTGTTTCCCCTTGACGTGATGAGCAACTGCAAACGGACTTTGAAGAGGTCCAACGGGTGGACGATGAGAGTAGTCAGCGACCCTGCAGTCAGACCGGAGATGACCTCCCTTTCCATCGGGGAGTAGTTACGCATTGTCTGTGGTGCGTTCAGTAGAAATCGAGAGTCAAGCTTCTCCGTCCCCTTGACTTCCCATCTAACGTAAGTGATTGTCACCAACTGTCTATAAACCGTGGTTCTACTTTTTTTTTCTTACAGAGAGGTTTGTCGTAATGTAGTTATGGGTATTCTCTGGATTGTGTGACAGTTCACAGTTGTTGTGTTTTTTTTTTCTGCATAACAAGAGTGGTTTTGAACCTTTCGGTTCAATCTACTAGTTACGTTGTTTTAGGTTCTTCTCAAGAATTGGAACATTGGATCTTCAATTTCATCTGCTTAGTTATAATTTTTATTCTCAAACCTTCATTTTGTTATTATTACTTTCAGAAAGACTAATCGAATGTTAATTTTGGTTTTCATTTGCAAGTAGTTAAACTCTATATCAAGACGATAACGCAGTTTTTAGTTCTCATCATTGTAATAATAACAAATAGCTGGGTAGAAAATAGTATTGCTGAAATACGAGAATTAAAGAAAAAAAAAAAAATTGGTACTAAGTGAGGTTAAGGGGGAACTCCATAGCATTATATTCTTTTTTTAATATCAAGATTGCTATCGTGAAAAAAAAAAAGATAATTGCTGTGTTCTCTCTCTTCTCTTTTGTGAACTTTTCAGTGAATAAATAGTTTCCTATTCCGCCCAAGGTATCCGAATAAAAAGAAATATCGCTTTTTTAGGGCGACTATCTTCCAATGCTAGAAGGTAGGCGAATCAAGTAATACATGCTTATTTTTTTAATAAAAAAATAAATCATCTTTAAAGTGAAAGAGTAAAAGAGAACCTCAAATGTAGTTCCCCCGGTGGATAGACTTATCCACGCCTCAAGCTGGAGTGCATTGATGCTGTTTGGTATAGTCCCAAACACACACACACACACACCGGTAAAACTCTATCTATAAAGATATGCAGACATGTACTGTTTCATCATCATGGAGAACGCAATTGACCTCAGTGTGTTCCACTTTATATAGCAGCCGTGTGTGAGCTACCCAGTGGCAAGCTCAGCACACACACCGCACAGCAAAGAACAATAAAAATTTTTTCTTTCTGACGGCGTTGTGACCCGGACGGGACACTACCAGGGCTTTGCATTTACCCGGCCATGCCGTCGGAAGGGACGTAGTACATTCCACCCGTGCACACGTGCCCTACGTGCACACTGACGAACTCTCGGAGTGTGTCAAGCGGAGGGTTCCTGTCCGCAGATGGCAACAGCCAGCGAGAGCACAGTGAACAATGGATGGGGGGGATGTGCGGATGTTGGCACGTGAGTTCAGTATATAGTGATGTTCTCTCTCTCTCTCACACACACACGTCTTGAGAGGGAGGCGCAAGTGCAGTGCGCTGTGTGCTGTGTGCGGATGCTTGTTAGGAGGGAGGGAAGGAGGGCCCCGAGAGCTCTCTCTCTGTGCCCAAAGATGGGCAGCAAAAAGGCTGCTTTCTGCATAAAGCTGATTAGTCTTGGAAGGGGGAGTGGTAATTTAGAGCTTTCCAAGAGTTGAGGGAAAGCTAGAGCTGAAACTTGATCTGGCGGGAACATCTTGGCTGCGTTAAGGAAATTGTCGGAATCGAATTCACAAGGAGAGCTGTTCCATTTATCTGAGACACCCCATTAAGAGAGGAGAAATAGGTACCGAGTATCGATTTTCAAAAGAAGAAGAAGTAGGCAGGGATCCAACATCCATTGATTTGGGGCAAGAAAAGAAGAGAAGAGGTTGTTGTTTTTTTCCAGACACCGCAAAAAAAAAGAGAGTTAAGTGGCCTCCCTAAGCCATATTTGAGAAGGAAAGGGAAAAAGTAGAAGGAGGACAAAGACCAGAGGCGTGGGTGTGGAAAGCAAAAAAAATTAGAAGTGATAAGAAATGAGCTCCAATATTGAGGATAGTGGCACGCCGAACTCGCGGGGATCGAAGGCTGATATGGCGGAGATGACGGCTGCGCGTGCGGCCGACACGGCGAGCCCCATGATCTTCGAGCGGAACGTCGAGGATCCGTACCTGCTGAACTCGACGTCGACTATATCGAGGCAGACGTCGAACACCAGTCTGCTGAACCCCAGGAAGTTTTCTGCGAGCAACACGGGGCTGAACCTGCACTACACACACTCGGCGTCCTCCCGCGCTGGGAGCACGGTGCACCCCGAGGACTTCCCGCATATCGCACACCAGCATTCGTCAGTCAGTCTCGCGGGAGATGGTGTGGTCGAACAGGAGGTCATATACCAGAACCCGATCAATCACAGGCGCACGTTGGAGAACTTCGTACCCCCTGCGCTGGACGAAGGGTGCTCCATTGTCACGGACGATGCGACGGACCTGGAGGACGTCGACATGGTGTTCGTGCACTCCCGGAAGCCGTCGACTATCGGTCTGGACATGGCCCTTGGCAGAACCAAGAGCATGTCCACACTGAAGCCCGGCAGCATATCGGAGGGATTCGAAATGGGCACGGGCGGTTCCGAGCAGTCCACTAGCCCCAAGTTGATTAGATTCTACTCTTACGCTGACATGTTGTCGGAGGATAACTACACAAACAACCACCAGTTCGCGAAGAGGCCCTCATACTCTCACCACTCACTGAGCAGCAACATCCTGCAGAGATCAAAGACTACAGGGCAGACCACTGCGCAGTCCGCAAGCAACCTGATCGGCTCCTCACCTCCAAAGGGCACCACGCAGGGATTTGTTAACCCTTTCATAGTGTCTAGAAGATACTCGAGCAACACGGGACCGATACAAACCGCCGCAGTGTCTCCACCAGCCCCAGGTGTGCCAGCTGGAAGCAGATCGCAATCGAATCTTCTGAGACAGGGATCATACAATACCCTGTCTCCAAACACTACACCTTTGTCATTCAATAACTCCACAAGTGCAGGCAACAGTGGGAATAACAGTAACGGAGGAGCCAAGCCTGATAGATTTATGAGATCAAACCAGAGACCTACCATATTCAGAAACTACAGTGCAGGTGGGGAGTTAAATGAAGTTGACAGCCCTACAAGCCCCACACTGAGTTTGAGCACCAGTCCAAGAGTTGTAAATAGCAGAGCTGTGACTTCGCCGCCACCACCCCTCACTTCTTCAATCCTGATTAAGAGCGGCAGATCGAACTCAGCCAACTTTAATGTTGGACCAAGATCTCCACAGTCACCACCTGGAGAGACATACAACTTAAGGGCTCCTGGTGGCAGAAGACAGGTAGCCAATGTAAATAAAACTTTGACAAAATTCCATATCGAATCGAGTGGAAGTGAAGATTACTCTACGGATGAGGATTACGACGGGGATAATGATTACGGCTCTAGAAGAGAGTCAAAGAAAAATAGTGTTGACAGTAACGTTATCGAAGATGATGAAGAAAACGGTGATGTTGCACGAGATAACGACGATGATAGAGAGTATGCAGGTGATGATAACTCAGTAGATCCCTTAACTGAGGATTCGAACGTCAACAGCATGTCCTTCTTTTCTCCACATATAAAAATACCCAAAAATAAGCTGCAGAAGAATCTGATGTCGTCTTTCGAGAAATTCCAAAACTCTAAAATCTGGAGAAACGGTGAAAGTAATAAGAATGGTAGAAACTCCTCGAATATGTCCGCTTCCACTACTAGTGAAACTCCAGTCACATCGAAATCAAATTCATTTTTAATGCCATCGACGAATTCGAACTCGATGTCTACCATAACTGCTGCAGCAATTTTAGAAAAAGAGAGACAAGATGAGCCTACTAAGACAACGGATTCTAAGTAACGCAAAACGGAATGTCAGTTTGGTTGTTATTCAGTTAAAGAACATAAAGAAAAAACTATAAAAAAAATCCTAGTACAAGAGAAGAATTACTAAAAGCACATATATAGTCAAACATTGTTGGGGACACTGGTTGCCTCTGTGCAAGAGCTAGCAATGAAAATTCCCTGAACTAGGTGCAATAACATTCGAAAAAAATCAATCCTGAAAGTTTCAACTATTTTGATATCAATTGAGTTGTAGCAAAGCTCACATTCTTTTTTATCCATTAAATTGACGAATTAGAGTTATATAGATGTTCTTTTTTTTAAATAGCCACTAAGTTTAATTTTTATTTCTTCTTAGTTCAATTTTTCAGCAATATAGAATGCTTATTTGAAATAGGATATCATGTTTCGAACAATTCTTAATCTTTTCACTATCTTTATACAATATGATACCCTTTTACGTGAAACGTGCCCAGGAATTACATCCAACTGTACGATGATTGTATAGATATTTTAATCATATGTACTGATAACTTGATATCCAAAATATGAATTTCATTATTAGAGGGTAACTTGATTCAACATCGTTCCATAAGTCAACGGATCCATAGCTTCCACAAATTAAATGTATAGTACGCAACTGGTCATTAACTCACTTTCCAAGATTTGGTATTTATGTTTCAACAATCAGTCACGACAGATACAACTTAATAAATTGATGAACTTACACCAAAATGAAATAAAAATATGGAAGAATATATTTAAATACTAGTAGAATATGAATAACTCAGCACAAAGAGTTTCAAATATGCCTGTGTTAACTTTTTTTTTCCCTTTAAGACACAAAGGAATATATAATGGCAAATAGATGTACCAATAAGAAATCGCTCTAGTTTCTCTTGGCATTGGTGAAGTCTTTGGCATCTTTTAATTTATCTTGCACGACCTCGTGTGCTTTATCAACTTTATTTTCTAAAGACCCAACAGAGTCATTGGCCATACTCCAAAACTTTCCTTGTTGTTTGTTTGTCCACTTCTCCAAAGCGGCCTTGGAGTTCTCGTACTCCTTCCTGGCTTCCTCATACTGAGCGACGTACTGCTCGTGCAATTCATCTGTCTTGTTCTTACCGATGTTCCACCACTTTGCAGCTGTTTTATCGACCTCAGCTTTGGCCTCCTCCAGCTTTTTCAATGCGTCGTCCACAGCTTTCGCAGCCTGTTCGCGGGACTGAGCCTGGTGCGACTTAAGCTCCTCATACTCCTCTCTAGCAAACTGGGCAGCGCTGTCACCCCATCCCTCCAGACCCTTGATCACCCGTTTGGCAATTTCTTCCTCGGACTCATCGCCTTTGTTGTAAGTAAACCAGCCGTTCTCCTTGTACTTCTTCAGCTCGTCAAGCCGTCTCTGGGCCTCGCTGGGACCCGGCTGGAGGCTTCTCTCGCGCTCAGCAATCTCCTCCTCTGCGAACTCCTGGGCCCGCTCACCCCAACCTACGACGCTCTTGGCCGCCAAGCGGTCGACGTCTGGGCGGCCGCCGCTGCCCTGGTCCTCGTTGACCCAGTTCCACATGTCCTTACGCTTCAAGTGGGCGCCGTTCAGCAGGTCCTGTCTGTCGATCTTGTCCGAGATGTCGTTGAAGGTCTCCTTGGTGTAATTGTTGAACGCCTCAGAGGCCCTGTGCAGCGCCTCACGCTTCTCCTCCAGCAGCTGCTTGTAGTGCTCCACCTGCCGCTTCAGCTCCTCGTCGCCAGAGCTGAACAGCGACGACTTGGACTGCCGGAACCGCTCCAGCGCGTCGTTGTAGCGCTTGTTCACCTCGTCGAACTCGCCGATCGCGACGGCCTTGGCCTTCTCGATCTCGTTGAAGCCCCAGTGGAAGATGGACTTCCCGTCGCCGGCGGGGGAGCCGCCCGCGGGCTCCCGCTGGTCCTCCTCCATCGACGAGAAGGCGTTCCGGCCGCGCTTCATCGTGGAGCGCTCCAGCTGCGGTGGCGGCGCAGAGCTCACGGAGTCCACGATCTGCTGGGCGAGGTCGTCCCGGCCGCGCTCAATGTAGCGGTCCGCGTTGTCGTTGTAGACGCCTCTCAGCAGGAGGGCGTCCTTCAGGGAGACGGCGTCGTCGCGGAGGCCCTCGCGGATGCGGGTCCAGGGCGACTGTCCGTTGCGGGAGATGGAGAGGGCTGTCTGGGTGCGCCTGCCCTTCTCCGTGACGACCTGGTTGTATGTGATAGCGACTATGGCTGCCGAAACGGCAGCTCCTGCAGCAACTTTAGACATCGTGTAGTTGTGTTTGTGATTAACTTGCTTCTTTCAACACTAAGTTTGACAGAATGTGTTATATAGTTAGATAAATTAAAGTTTATTGTATAGGATACTGGGCTGAACAATATATAAGAGATGAGGAAGGGGGTGTGGGAGGAGGAGGAGGCTTCCATGGGGAAGCCTCCTACCAACTCCCCTCTCCCTCGTCTACAAGGGGAAAGCTCCACAAGGGCAAGCCAGTTGAACAAGGGTTTAAGGTTTATCCTAATGTTGCTAGATAGAGGTAGACTGTTGGGAATCAACTATATAAGTGTAGTTGTCTCCGAAGAGGCCAGAAACTGACCAATTAGCGTAGGAGGTGGGCACACAGCAGTGGGGACCCAGTGGGGACCGGCAGTCTGTGCAATGCGCTGCGCTGCAGTGAGAGAGTCGCCTGACCTGGGCTCCCAGTGCGGGATCCCGGGGGGATGGCCAAGGGGGGGGGGCAAGAAGGG
>JAJLUB010000026.1:0-117167 GCA_030564085.1 Nakaseomyces uthaithaninus
CTTCTACAGGGCTGACTCGAGCACGCGAGGATGCGGACCTCCCATTCACCTTCGCACAGTACACTCAGTGCAGTGTGCACACACACACACACACACACACACACACACACACACACAATGACGGAGTGCACTGCAGTGTGGTCCCGGCCGCACTCTCAATGACTCGAGAATACAACCCTTTTAAAAATGTCACGTGTGTGTGCTACTATTCCCACAACAGAAGCCAGGGAGAGGATGTTTGACACCACTTGCGGTGCAGCAAACTCGTTCTGTCCTTGACCTGGCCCTCGAGGCATGGCACAGAGAGATACCTCTCTATCGCCAGCTCTTGCAGTTTGGGCTGTCGCTAGGCTCTCTGGTCCCTGGGAGTTGGACCAATTGCTGGCCACAGAGTGGCTGTCTCTTCCTCTAGGAGGGCAGTGGATAGGATAACCCACATCCGCAA
Organism: Nakaseomyces uthaithaninus; assembly: GCA_030564085.1. NCBI lineage: Eukaryota > Fungi > Ascomycota > Saccharomycetes > Saccharomycetales > Saccharomycetaceae > Nakaseomyces > Nakaseomyces uthaithaninus. The sequence goes on from JAJLUB010000026.1 coordinate 446, forward strand.
AAAACTGTGGCCCAGTGGGTGGGCCATTGCACACCCAGGCATCGTAGCCATTTTGCACAGAAGTGAGAAAGAAATTCCGGATATAAAAAGTGGAGCATTAAGCATAGACATCTTCGCCGGAAAAAGTGCTGTCTAAGTCACATCTTGTAGCAGTAAGCCTCTCAGTTCGAGATAAATAGCCACCTTACCCCCTTCCCTTCGACCTTCTCGCGAAAGGAACCCAGCCCATAAACAACAACAAAACAAATAGCACTGCAACAATGCCTTCCCATTTCGATACCGTCCAATTGCACGCTGGGCAAGAGAACCCAGACGACAACAACCACAGACCTAGAGCTGTGCCCATCTACTCTACCACCTCTTTTGTTTTCAACAATTCCCAGCACGGTGCGCAGCTGTTCGGCCTGGAGGTCCCAGGTTACATCTACTCCCGTTTCCAAAACCCTACAAATAATGTTCTTGAGGAGAGAATCGCTGCTCTAGAAGGCGGTGCCGCTGCCTTGGCTGTCTCTTCCGGCCAGGCTGCCCAGACATTGGCCATCACCGGTCTAGCCCACAACGGTGACAACATCGTTTCCACATCCTACCTGTACGGTGGTACTTACAACCAATTCAAAGTCGCTTTCGCCAGATTGGGCATCGAGTCCAGGTTTGTCGAAGGTGACGCCCCAGAAGACTTCGAAAAGCTCTTCGATGACAGGACAAAGGCCGTCTACTTGGAGTCCATCGGTAACCCTAAGTACAACGTTCCAGAGTTCGAGAAGATCGTGGCAGTCGCCCACAAGCACGGCATCCCAGTTGTTGTAGACAACACCTTCGGTGCCGGTGGTTACTTCTGCCAACCTATCAAATACGGGGCTGATATCGTCACACACTCTGCTACTAAGTGGATCGGTGGTCACGGTACCACCATCGGTGGTATCATTGTCGACTCCGGTAAGTTCCCATGGAAGGACTACCCAGAAAAGTTCCCACAATTCTCCAAGCCTGCAGAGGGTTACCATGGTACTGTCTACAATGACACTTACGGCCACTTGGCTTACATCGTTCACGTCAGAACTGAACTTCTAAGAGACTTGGGTCCAGGTATGAACCCATTCGCCGCTTTCTTGCTGTTGCAAGGTGTTGAGACTTTATCTCTAAGAGGTGAGAGACATGGCCAAAACGCTTTGGCTTTGGCCAAATGGTTGGAGAAGAACCCACATGTCTCATGGGTCTCCTACCCAGGTCTAGAAAGTCACTCCCATCACGAGAACGCAAAGAAGTATCTATCCAACGGATTTGGTGGTATGCTTTCTTTCGGTGTTAAGGACTTGCCAAATGCTGAAACTGAGTCCGATCCATTCAAGTTAGCTGGTGCCCAAGTTGTTGACAACCTAAAGCTAGCCTCAAACCTGGCCAATGTTGGTGACTCTAAGACTTTGGTCATTGCACCATACTTCACAACTCATGAACAACTAAGCGAAGAAGAAAAGTTGGCTTCTGGTGTCACAAAGGACTTGATCCGTTTATCTGTCGGTACTGAGTTCATTGATGACATCATTGCCGACTTTGAACAATCTTTTGCAAAGGTCTACGGCAACTAATTATTTTCTGGGGATTTGAAAAAATATAATTAGGAAATAGTTTCATTTCATGTACCAAAGGTTTTCTTGGTTTTTATTTTTGCATTAGGAAAAATTCTATTACTATTGATAAATGTAGATTTTTTTTGTTTAGCAAGTATTTCAAAAGTTATGTGTAATTTGTTTACTGTTATATATGTTCAAATTAATGATGAATTGGCCATTTCAAATGCTAAAGGTAAACATAATTACAATATGTGGGTATGTAAGATGGAGTGCACTTCAACTACTGCTTCTGTGCGATGACGTACCAGTTGTCCTTCTCGTAGCCACCCCTGACGATCAGGGCGCCCGCAGCCTCGCAGTCCTCCTCCAGCTCGCCCTCCTTGTACAAATGGTAGAAGCGGTACTTCACGTCTTCCTTGGGTTCTGGCTCCTCTGTGGTCTCCTGCTGCCTCTTCAGCTCCTGCTCTTTCTTCCACTGAGCAACGTATGCGGCCCTGTCCTTGGGCTCGATGCCTGTCAGGTCCGGCTTGGCTCTTTCGACCTTCTTCTTCGCATCCTGGTTCTTCTTCTTCTTCTCTTGCAGCACCCACGGAACCAGCACGTCCTGCTCCATTCCCTCGTGGTAGCCCCTCCTCGACTGCCCTTGCTCCAGCGCCCAGCAGTATATCAGTGCCTGTCCGCCGGCCTTCACTTTGCTCAGGATGTGTCTGATCGCGGCGACCCTGCGCTCGCGAGTGGTCCAGTGGTGCACCACCGCGATCGATATCGCGAAGTCAAACGTGCTGTCGCGGTGCGGCAGCGCCAGTCCGTCCGCCACCGCGACGTTGTAACTCGCGTCCAGCTCGTGCGCGCACTGCACCAGACCCGACGACCTGTCCGAGCCTATCACGAATATATTCGGGTTCACCCCGAGGTACTTCCCGTTCCCGCACCCGACATCGATCCCCACGCTCCCCGTCGGCCGGCTCATGAGAAACTCTGTCACGATGGGCCACGGCTTGTACCTCGTCTCGGAGAAATGCGGCGCTATCTCGTTGTACACCTTGTGCACATACTCCTCTTCCTTCTGGTCAGCCATTTCTATCTGCGAAAGCCGTGCGCGGGACGAAGTGCAATGGTGCAATACTAGCTCCAGAAAGAAATGCCCGCTCTGTCTCGACCCTTATCTCTTGCGCTGCCCTCTCATTTCTACAGCTCATCGCACAAAGCCTGAAATTTTTCAAAAATTGACCCAATTTTCATTCTTTTTTTTTTTTTCAAGGTCTCACTTATAGAAGAGAGACTATGATGCCTAGCAGTGGGAACAACGCAAGGAAAACCACGGCTAGCCCTGAAACCAACCATTATCCAAGCCGTTGTCAATTCTCCTCGAGAAACTATCACAACTTTCCACCCGAGAAGCCATCACAACTTTCCACTCGAGAAGCCATCAAATGTCGCAAGGACCGCTCGACGCCATCCCGAAGACGAACTACGCACCGCTGCTCACACTCGCAAACTTCCAATCCACGATGCAGATGGTGCACCAGGTGCTGAGCGAAGACCAGGAGTACGCCGGCTGGAAGCTCTCACAGCTGCGCAGCGGAGGCACCGCCCCAGCTGACCTGACACCTGCACCGCCCACCAGCTTCGCGGGCACCGACAACGCCGCTACCAACAACGCCACCACTGGTGCCGCGCCACCCACGCAGCCAGCCGCGCTGGCCGCCGGCGTGCCACGCCACGGGAACCGCGCGTTCCACAAGCGCACCCGCAAGCTGGCGCGGAAGCGGCACCCCGACCACGTCGCGGGCGTGCCGCCGAACCTGACGTTCCTCCCGGAGCTGTACGCGCGGCAGGCCGCTGCCGCGGACGCGGCCGTCGCCGCGGCGCTGCAGCAGGCCGGCGAGCGCGAGATCCCGCACGACGAGCAGTTCAAGTTCCTCGTGACGAACCTCGACGCGGAGCAGACGAACCGGTTCGAGGTGTTCCACCGGACGGCGCTGAACAAGGGCCAGGTGAAGAAGCTCGCGGCGACGGTGACGAACCAGAGCGTGAACGAGAACGTCCGCGTGTTCCTGCAGGCGATCGGGAAGATCTTCGCGGGCGAGCTCATCGAGCAGGCGCTGCTCGTGAAGGAGCGGTGGCTCGCGGGACACATGCTGCGCGCGCTCGACGAGAAGCGGCGGCTCGCGCGGCAGCTGCGCCGCTTCCTGCGGACGCTCACGCGGCTCGTGGCGAGCTGCAGCGAGCTGCAGGAGGACGACCCCGACAGCAGCAATGACGACGACGACGACGACGACGACGACGAAGAGGCCCGTGCGCGTGCGGCCGCTGCGGCGCTGCTTGCGTCGCGGGAGAACACTGCGGAGCGCAAGCAGCAGCTGATTGCGCACTACAACGCGCTCGCCAGACGGTTCAACGAGCTCGACGTCAGCGTGGAGAAGTACAGCGGCGCGCCGCTGCTGCCGGAGCACATCCGCGAGGCCTGGCGGCTGCACCGCGTGCAGAGCGACACGCTGCCCGCTGCGGCTTGGCGGACGCAGGGCGGGGCATCCGGCACGATGTTCAGGTGACCCTCCCACAAAGGAACCCGCAGGCGACCCCCAGAAGGAGGCGGGCAGAGGCTTCTCTGCTAATTATAGCTCTGCGTGTCCCGTGCGCTCTTGTCTGAGGTGTGGGGGGTGGGGGGACCGCTGCAGCGAAATTGTTTGCTGCGTGTGGGCGCTGTGGGGTTGCCCTGTGCGGGGGTTGCTCTCTCACGTGGCGTATTGCTGTAGAAGGGGGCGCAGGAGCTGGGATTGGCCCTTTCGCTGGTTGATTTACAGTTTTTGCCGATGGTGCCGCTGCGGGATTTGTGTGGAGAGAAGGGGGGGGGGGGATGCCCAGAGGCTCTAAATATAGAAGTGTTCGTACTGCTACTCCCATGGTGGATCAATATATATACGTGCATTGGCTTGTCTACTTGGAACTGGAACTGTGCTGGAAGTCCCCCAACGGGAGCGCAGGTTATTCAGATGGGGAACACTGGGTCGAAAGAGAAGTTGAGGGAGTCGCGGAGGAGTGCGATTGGCAGTGCCAGCACTGCCAATCGCACGGGTAGGAGGCGGAGTCGCGATGGGCGTCCGAGTGTGGGGGAGCCGATCTCCAACGGTACGCCTGCGGTGCCGGTGCAGGCGCAGGAGCCTGTTCTTGCGGGCGACGCGGAGTACAGGAACGTGGGTGTGACACATCGAGCTGGCGGGCGGGACTCGAGGCTGGAAGTGCCGCAGCTCTCGCGGTCGAGCTCGTACACGTCCTCGATACACAGCCGGAAGTCCTCGGGCTCGGGAGGAACTACGGCATTCACGACGCCGATGAACTCCCCGGCGATCGCTGCTCACAGCAAGAGCGGTCTGGCGCAGGTCGAGGACTACTTCTCGCAGAAGTCTGGGTACGGTATTCATGGCAACGTTCCGTTCCTAGGCACGCAGCACAGGAGCTCCTCTGGCGATCAGCATCGGATGTCTTCCAGTACCGCGGTCGAGGAATCGCCCGAGTCTGTGATGGGTGCTGATTCTAAAAGACCGGGTTACCATCTGGGGTTCCCACACTTGCATAATAGCGCACAGAAGGAAGTCTACGATCCTGAGCGGTCTAAAGCATACCTCGATGTGTACCCAATGAACTCGAACGACACAGCCATCGTTGATGACAGCACGAATAATAGTCAGGTGGAGGACACCCCGACACCGTCTATGTACCCAACACCAGATGATGAACAGATGGTCTGGGTGAATGGGAAGAGTAAAAAAAGAGTCAATATTGACGTCGCCATACAAAAGCTACTAGACGCGGGGTACTCTGGCAAGAAAAGCAAGACGCTATGCTTGAAAAATTCCGAGATCATCCAGATCTGCGTGCATGCAAGAGAGATATTCATGAACCAGCCCTCTTTGCTTGAACTCTCATCTCCTTTGAAGATAGTTGGAGATATACATGGCCAATTCTCAGACCTACTCCGGTTGTTCACGAAGTGCGGGTTTCCACCATCATCAAATTATTTGTTTTTAGGTGATTATGTTGACAGAGGCAAGCAGTCCCTAGAGACAATCCTTCTGCTTTTGTGCTACAAAATAAAATATCCAGAAAATTTCTTTCTCCTCAGGGGTAATCACGAATGCGCAAATGTCACAAGGGTATACGGTTTCTACGACGAGTGCAAGCGGAGATCAAGTATAAAAATCTGGAAAACTTTCATAGACACCTTCAACACTTTGCCTTTAGCTGCAATAGTAGCTGGGAAGATTTTCTGTGTGCATGGAGGCTTGTCACCAGTTCTGAACTCAATGGATGAGATAAGGCATGTCAGCAGACCCACTGATGTGCCAGATTTTGGCCTCATTAATGACCTGTTATGGTCCGATCCGACGGACTCACCAAATGAATGGGAAGACAATGAGAGAGGTGTTAGTTACTGCTACAACAAGGTTGCAATTAACAAGTTCTTGAACAAATTTGGATTTGATCTGATCTGTCGGGCACACATGGTTGTAGAGGACGGCTACGAATTTTTCAATGACAGAAGCCTAGTGACAGTCTTTTCAGCTCCTAATTACTGTGGTGAATTTGATAATTGGGGAGCAGTCATGAGTATCAGTGATAATCTTCTTTGCTCATTCGAATTACTCGATCCTCTGGACAGAGCAGCTCTGAAACAAGTAATGAAGAAAGGTAGGCAGGAAAGAAAAGCAGCAGCGCAACAACAGCAGCAACTCCAGGACTCTTCCGGTGCAATAGCCGTTTAAATCAAAAACACGAGAGGATAACAGATGAACAATTCCTTTATTTTCCCCTTTCTCGGAACTAACTTCTTCCGCCATGCCATAATAGCACTATTCTCATTCTTATAAATATTGATGTGTTAGCAGCATGATTAAAACTTGGGAACAAACGATAAAGACAAACAAAAAAAATTAAAAAACACTTCTAAAGTCAATCATTATTGAACGTTCATGAATAGGATAGCTTTAGCCATCCTATACTTTTTTTTTTTTTTTCTCTCACTCAAAGCATTCTCACTCGCTACAAACAAATATCATTATAGAAAGTACCATTTAATACCCCGTACTTTATTTAAAAAACCTCATCACTATTTAGTATTTAATGTTGATATTCTTTTTTTTTTTAATCACTAATTAATTATCAATTTTTTATGAAGAATTACTGGTTCTATTCAAAGAATAACAGCAAAATGTACCGAAAGACTTGATCTTAAGATCATAAACTATCATGGATGTGCTTTGGGTTTTTGTTGCCCTTCTCAGAACAATACCCAACAGAAAAGAAATAAGAACATTTACGCCAAAATATATATAAGTTCCGCAATTCTGAGATTCAAAATTATTCTGGTGTGGTAGTAGGTAGAAATAAAAAACGTTGAAATTCTATATCAAAAACTTATACTCATTTGATGTGATAAAATTCTATAGGATATTAGTATCACGCTATAAAAGAAGGGGGAAAATATTATCTATAAATATTCCAAATGAAAAAAAAAAATGTCATAATACTTTGTTCTTAACTTGTAAGTAAAGAAGCATTATAATTGGCACCAACATATCATACTGTTTGCGGCAGCAATTCGAAACCATATGTTACATAAATCAACTGCCGGTTAACCAAATGTTACGTCATCATTTCATAAAGGAATACAAATCGTGGAAAATTTTGATAAGAGGAAATAAAAAAAAATACAAGTGTAGTTGTTGAATTATAATAAATTGTTTGTCGTTATTAGCATATTGTAATAGGTGTATCATAAAAGTCGTATATTCTGCAAAATAAAGGAGGTCTCTATATTCAACGTTGCACCCTCGAATATTGTAGAATATTTTGATTAGGTAGAAGAAAAGTTTTAGTCAGAAATATGGGTCCAAAAAAAAATTCAAGTTCAATACAAACAGGATAGAACTTCCTGTTTGTAAATAATCTATCATTCAATTTTTTTTTTTTTTTTTTTTTTTTGGGTTAACGGTGGGTACTATTCTTTTCATCTATTTTTTTGTTGTCTCTACTAGTGATAGTTATAACCGCAAGTCTTCCCAACATGGTTATTAAACCAGTCTTCCACGTTATTGAACTGCTGTCCGCAATGCTTACACTTGCCAGGTACCAGTTTTCTCTGACTTCTCTTGGTTCCGTGAGGATACTCAAAGTGCAGAGCCTTCAGGTGGTTCTTGAAAGTATCGCACCTTGAGAAAACACCTGTCCGATGGCACTTCATGGTATCGAATGCCAGTTTTTTTTCTTTCGAAGGGTACACCTCCAAGTCCAGTTCTATCAAAGTGCTGTTGTAAGGGCACTCGTACGTGCCCTTCATACAGTGCAGGGACTTCAAGTGTTCCTTCTCTGAGGCTGTGGAGTCCGGTGTGCCCGACGCCTCATCGTCGTTGGCGGCGCCCGATGCCGTAGTTAACAGCTTGTCCTTCCAGTGCATCTTCTGGTGTCTTATGAGGTCGTTCTGTCTCACGAACCCCCGCTTGCACACAGGACACATGAACGGCTTGTCGTCGGGCTCGAGGTGCGTAGCCTTGTGTGTCGTCAGGTTGGCGAAGTAGCCGCGGCAAACCGGACACTGCCTCCTCTTCCTCTTCTTGGCGACTTTCCCCGCGCTCCCGCTGCTCTTGTCTGTGCTGTTCGCACCCCGGGGCCCGTCCTGCGGCTTCTGATCCAGAAGGTACATAGCGCTCGGTGTCAGCTGCGAGTACGTCTCCAAGGGTCGGTGCATGCCTTTGCCCGCGACGGAGTTCTCCGGCAGCGAGGCGCGCGTGGGCAGCGCAAAGCCGCTCCCGCCGAGGCCGCCCGCGTAGGCGCCGTGGCTGACGCCGTGGCTGATGCTGTGGCTGTGGCCGGTCTTGTTCAGCGCCACGCCGGACGAGAGGCTGGGCAGCTGCACCTCCGAGTTCGACCTAGATATGTTCGTGGAGACGTTCGCTGAGGACTGCGACGAGGACGGCTCCGAGTCGTTGAGCGAGCTCCACGCGGGTTTCAGAAACGGCACGCCGCTCCGCCGGCCCGTGTCGATGTCGTGCAGGCCGGCCCTGCCCGCGGAGAACGTGTTGGTGCTGTTCGCGGCGGACGAGGCAGGAGAGGTGCTCAGCGTGCCGGTCTCCGTCAGCCCGAGGTCGACCTTGCTGTGCATCCTGGAGGGGTCCAGCGGCGTGACGGAGAGGAACTGGTACGTCAGTATGCCCGAGTTGTTCCGGGGCGCCCCAAAACTGCCGAAGTTGAAACTCTCCTTGTTCCGCAGCACAGAGGTGTCGCCCATGTACTGCCTCTCGGCAGCCTTGATCAGGTTATCGAACGAGGAGATGGGCGGAAGCGTGACGTGCTTCTTCTCGTCCCCTTCGCACACATTATCCATCGTCGGTTTTTGCTTGATCTCTCTTACTCTGGTGTGTAGCTCTTCGTAGTTTTCTGTATTTTTTTCAGCTATAGGCAAGACAATGCTGATCCCGAGTGGTTTGCGGGCTGTAACCTACCTGTTCTTAGTCTTACTTTATTTAATTACGTTCGTTAAATTGTAGTTTCTTCTAAAGAGAGAAAAGAGAGGGATGGGGGGGGGGACTCACGCCCCCATACAAAATTTTTTTTTTTTTTCCTTCTCTTTGCATGCTTTGTATCTTGTACTGTGGGGGTTGCTATCCAATGCCTTGCGCATGATCTGCAAAGGCGAAGTTTTGGGACATTCCATCTGCGGTGGCAGCGCATTGCAGCGGTGTTGCTCTGCGGCGCTGCATGTGCGCACGGTCCTTTGTTGCGTGGCTGCACGTCCCGGCCTCCGCGGTGTGTCGCCTGCACAGCCGGGTTCTGGGAGGGGGAGGTCACCGGCACGGGAACGCCCGCAGCAAAGAACAAGAGGCCCCCCCCCTCGCAGTTAAACGCCCGTACCGACCTGCTTAGCTCATCCTGCGAAACAGACCGCTCCCACTCTGCCTGCGCGCGCGTCTCTTGTGCACGCACCCCCACACTGTCCCTGCATTTGCAGCGTGGGAGTGGGGGGGACATGTCTGTACGTCCGTGTTCTGCCATTTCCAGCGTGCGTCTGCATGGGTACACCTGTCAAGTCGGGTTGCGTTATACGTCGTGCACGTGTGCACAAACACCGTGGCCCCCGTCATGATTTTCTCCCTAATCCCGCTTCTCGGCGTGGGGGGGATTGTGTCGTCGCCGCGGTTTGGATAACGGAGGAGGGTGGGGGGGAGAAGGAGAGGAAGGACGGGGTGCGCACGTTCCTGTGCCTGTCTTTCTGAAACGCCTGGGCCTGCTGCTCTGTCTATGCGCGGTGTGTCGCGGTGTCGCTGTCCCGGACCACCACGGCGTCCATCTGCTGGAGGTACGCCCGCGGGACGCGCGTGTAGCGCGTCCCTGAGCCCGCGTATGCTGCTGCAGTCACGCCCTCCACGCCGCCGTAGTACTCCAGCCCGTAGCCCGTCGTCAGCGTCCACACTCCGTACGTCGCACGCAGCGCAGCGAGCAGCTTGAACACCAGACTGAACTCCCGCAGCGAGTGCTCCCCCTGGTAGTACGACAGGTTGTCCACCACCACGCCGACGAGCGTCCCGTCCACGGCGCTGTGCGTGTCGCTATGCGTATCGCTATGCGTATCGCTGTGCGTATCGCTGTGCGCCTCGCCCAGCCGCACACACCGCCGCAGGGCCTCCTCCGGCGACTCCACCAGCTGCCCCAGAAAGTTAATCAGCCCATCCACGTGACATATAGACGCGGTGCCCAGGTACCAGCACGCGACGGCGTGCTGGCGGAGGTAGCGCTTCCAGCACGCGACGGCGTCTATCACCAGCACGCGGCCGCCGGCTGCGTTCGCCAGCAGCAGCTGCGTCTTGGCCGCTGACAGCCGGAAGCTGTGCTCCACGAGATGCACGTGTCGCAGCTCCCGCGGGCTGCGCTGCGCGTCGCGGTCGCCCTGGTCCTCTGCCGCGTCCGGGAGCCGGAAGTAGTGTTGCTGCACGGAGCAGTAGTTCGATAGCGGGTACACCCTGCAGTGTCTGAGCACGTCCATTGTTGATGCGTCTTGCTGCGGGTGGGGGCCTTGCTAGGAGAATGCGCTTGTGCACGGTCCCTTCTTTATGAGCGCGACACAGCAGGCGTGGGTGCGCACTCCCGCCCATTGTGTTGCGGTGATGGGACCGCAGCGTGTAAGCCCGGCTGTCGCGCATCGCGGTCCCTCCGCGCGACGTGTGGGGGAAGAAGATTGAAAAAAAAAAAATAAGCAGTAGTAGAGTGTTATTGCATTCTGCTCGAGGTCTGCGTCTGGGAGGGGAATACCGGTGAGCAAAAGGGCAGGATACTAGAGCCATATGAGCGGGAAGAAGGAGAACGAGCACATACCGCAGTACATCAAGGCGCAGCCCTGGTATTTTGAGAAGGGCGATGGCGAGGATGAGGACTATCTGAAGCACCACAGGCAGCATCGCAAGGAGAACACGCTAAACATCAATGACAACGAGGAACCCGAGGCAGGGCAAGGCATCGAAGATGTGTTTGAGGAAGTGTATGCTGCTGGAGAACAGGGTGTCCCGGGTAGCAGCCAGGCCGTGAAGCGGCGGAAAGTGGGTCAGAGCTGGGACGCTCGCACGGACCGGTGGTACGGCTACGAAGGGAAGGAGTACGACGAGGCTGTCAAGAATTGGCAGGCGAGACAGCGCGGCCTTGAGGATGAGCAAGAACGGGAGCTGGACACAGACGAGGAGATCGAGCTTTTCAAACTGGGGTTGACGAGGGAGGACCTGAAACTGAGCATCAAAGGGTCGTCTGTGAGACTTCGCGAGGACAGAGCCGCGTACCTACAGGATATACGATCTGAAACCATTAACTACGATCCCAAATCGCGTCTGTACAAATCTGATGAACTTGGCACTATTGATGAACACTCGAATATGTTTCTGAGGCATGTGACGGGGGAAGGCCAGGAAATGACTGAACTGAATACGTTTGCCCGTGAAAATGCAAAGCAGAAAGGAATCAGAGACGAACTACAGGACCAGGAGAAGGTTAACTACGTACTGGCAGCTAACCCGACTAAGTTAGAACAATTGAAGAGAGAGCAAGAACAGCTCGAGGAGATTAAGGTCAAAGAGAAGAAGCGACAGGAACTGAAGGCGAAGCAGAAACTCAAGAAGCTGACCAAAAAGAAGGCAAAGAAAGCTAAAGGCACACCACAGACAGCGGAGACCAAAAGTAAACTTATGGATATGTATGGTTGAAAAGGAATTAGGATATGAACATTGAAGTTACATACATACAAGGGAGAGGATAATACTGATTTAGATACTTGCTACAGAAAACGAATCGTACTGTATTTGATGATTACCCTTGCAAAATCCATCACAACTAATGCGAAGCACATTTTTCAGAATCGACAAGATATCACAAGTCCGATCGCAAATCTTCAAATTGATTTTGCAGGTGTCGAACAGCTTTTTAGCGAGGGTGATTACTGTTTGTCCAACCGAAATGGAGTGATGAAATCATTGCTTACCTATATGAGTCAAAAATTTGTTGACTTCGCCTGCCGAACCCAGCCAAATTGATGTCTTGTCATGGATGTGTGTTGGGGTTAGGTCCAGGATACGCTCACCGTTGTCATTGACTGCTTTACCACCGGCCTGTTCTACCAGGAAGGCCATTGGGAAGGCCTCGTACAAAAGTCTTAACTTTCCATCAGGCTTCAACTTGTCACCTGGATAACTGAACAAACCACCATACAAGAAGGTTCTGTGTACATCTGCTACCATAGCACCAATATAACGCAGAGAATATGGTTTGCCATTGTTCGTCTCTTGGCCCTCTTTCAGGGACTCGATGAATGAGCTGATCTGCGAGTCCCAGTACTTTCTGTTACCTTCGTTGACAGAGTAGATAGCCCTGAAGTCGGGAATTCTGATGTTTGGCTGGGTTAGGATGAACTCACCCAAGTTTGTATCAAGAGTAAATCCGTCGACACCGTTACCCATGGTCAACATCAGGTGTGTCGAGGCACCATACATGGCGTAGCATGCTGCCACCATGTCGTCACCGTTTCTCAGCACATCTTCCTTTGTACCTTTTGAACCCGGCCTCAATTTGAAGATAGACACAATAGTACCAACCGAGACACCGGCATCCAGGTTGGATGAACCGTCGATGGGGTCACAGCAGACCGCGTAAGTCCCGGTCTCGGTAGGAAAGACGATCAGGTCGTCCTGCTCCTCAGAAACTAGAATCTTGATGAACCCACACCCTTGCATTGCGTTGATGAAGATTTCATCACCCAGCACATCTAGTTTCTTCTGCTCATCCCCTGTGGAGTTTGAGGCACCGGCAAGCCCGATCAGGTTGACCAGCTCAGCACGTCTAATAGTCTGTGAAATAAACTTGAAGGCGAACCCAAGGGCGTTCAGCACCAGACTGAAGTCACCACGGGCAGCCTTCACTGTCTTCTGGTTCTCCACGATGAAACGTGGGAGAGTGACGATGTCAGTGTCGAAGTCCTCCATGGAGGCTCTTCTCTGCGCATTACTACCGGAGGCAACTGAACTAACGGGCATTCTGTGCGTGTTTTATTTGTATGTACGTATAATTCGTGTGTGTGTGTGTGTGTGTGTATGTGTTCTGTTCCTAAGACGTGTTAGGTATATTTTTATGTGGTACAACTCCCTGCTAGAGTTACTCCAAGAGCTCTGGTACTACAGAGTGACAGCTATTTATATGAATAGGAATGCCACCTTCCTCTTTGTTTTTAACGTTTTATTGTAGGCTTTTCTTTTCATTGCATCTTTCTGTGGGGCCCAGTTAGTCAGCCCTCCCACTGACTTACGTACAGAAGCGTATGCATCAAGGCTATATTGTTCACCACTTGCCAGCTCCTGTCCCATTGGTCCGTTTTTGTTCCATCGAATGCCTTTATTTGCGAAGCACCGCAATAGCGGAGATGCACGCGTTGAAATGCATTGCGTCGTGCTCCCTCCCATCCCGCACACTCGCATTCCCCATGTCTCTCTCTCTCTACCCGTGCGCTCTCCCGCTGCGCTGGGCGAGGCACACCATTTCGGAGATACGCTCACTACAGCCCCCGCCAGCTTCCCTCTCCGCGCGATATTCCCACACAGCCTGCTCCGCCACTCTCTGTGCACAATGGCCTTTCACATGTGTTCCCACCAGTGCACGGCACTCCTCCCCCCCACGCACTTCTCTCTCTCTCCCTCTTGGCTGTCCCTCCCCCTCCCCCTTCATCTCCCCACGCACTTACCTTGGCTACAGCCGCACCTTCCCACAGTACCTTGAGTATGCCTTCAAACGCGTTGGCACGTTATGTATTCGTGGATGCATATCTTATTCTTTAATATAGTAGTGTACGTACGCACATGTGCGTACGTACACTACTATACGATTTTCTTCCTTTCTCCCCCCCCTCGGTCTGTCTTGCTGCTTTCGATTTTCACTTTTCTATCAATGATGGTCTCACTGTCCACGAATTGGTGGCATGGTCGTACGCTGCGGGGTTCCTCTGCATAGTCTTGCCCCCCCCCCCTTTTGCAGACGCCAGGGCCCGCGCAAATCTCTGCGTGCACTTTTCCTTTTCTGCCTCCATGGCAGAGAGACGACCGCAGAGACATGGGACAGAATACACCCACACAGAGGCACTGCGCAGCCACCCGTCTTGGTTTCCACGCCCACCAGGTCCCTGCTGGCCCACCCGTTTGCTGCACACATCTCTGTGCATCTCGCTCCCCCCCCCCTCCTTCACTACAGTTCTCTCCAGTGTCAAATGGCCCCACCCGCTACAAATCCACTTGCTTTGTTGCTGCGGTGGTCACAGTGTGGGGCCACACCCGCCAGCACGACAGCACAGAGAGAGAGAGAGAGAGAGAAAGAGCGACACCATTTCTTCGGCCCTTGTGTGGCCACCTGGCCCTGGCCCGCAGCACAGCACAGCACAGCCAGTTGGAACGTGAAAAGCAATAGGCTGCACTTTCCCTGCGCTCAGAGTTGCGACCATCTGTCACTTCCTTCCCAGCTTCGACAAGGTGCCAGCCTTTTGCTCTCTCTCTCTCGCTCTCTCTTAACACTGTGTTGTGTACCTTGTAAATGCCAACTCTGCCTCTATGGGTTGTTTCCTCTCGCTGTCGATCACTTCGAAGAAGGGGTTGCTGGAAGAAAAAAATTGTCTCTCGACGTTAATATATTAAGCAAGAACCCAGAAAGTTATTCCGGAAAAAAATATAAAACATTCTTCTTCGCAATTGGGTCAAACTGTCGCCACTGAGTTGATATAAAATTCCCAGTGTCAAAGACAAACATATTATCCAAAGTCTCAATTCTTTTCCCCATAAAGAATTCCTTTCTGAATACACTTCCCTCCCACCAAAGAGAAAGAGAGAGAGAGTTGAAATAAGGAAAAAGAGAAAAGCAAAGCAAAAACAAAAGGTAAGTAGTTAAAAAAATATACTAATACCTTGTGGTTTTATTCCTGATATAGAATAGAGAGATGTCCGACCGTATATTGGATTTGTTCAAGCCCTTCGAGGCTTTCCTCCCTGAGGTTATCGCCCCAGAACGTAAAGTTCCTTACAACCAGAAATTGATATGGACGGGTGTGTCCCTGATGATCTTCCTGGTCATGAGCCAGATCCCACTGTATGGTATCCTCTCCGCAGAGACCTCCGACCCTCTGTACTGGCTCAGAGCTATGCTCGCCTCCAACAGAGGTACCCTGATGGAGCTCGGTGTCTCCCCAATCATCACCTCCTCCATGATCTTCCAATTCCTGCAAGGTACCCAGCTGCTGCAAGTCTCCATGGACAGCAAGGAGGACCGTGAGCTGTACCAGATCGCCCAGAAGGTCTGCGCCATCGTTCTCACCTTCGGCCAGGCCCTCGTCGTCGTCATGACCGGCAACTACGGCCCTCCTTCCGAACTCGGTATCGCTATCTGTCTGCTCCTGATCTTCCAACTGATGTTCGCCTCCTTCATCGTCCTGCTGCTAGACGAGTTGCTCGCAAAGGGCTACGGTCTCGGCTCAGGTATCTCCCTCTTCACCGCCACTAACATCGCTGAGTCCATCTTCTGGAAGGCCTTCGCCCCAACCACCGTCGACTCCGGCCGTGGTAAGGAGTTCGAAGGTGCCGTCATCGCTTTCTTCCACCTCTTGGCGGTCAGAAAGGACAAGAAGAGAGCACTGGTCGAGGCTTTCTACAGAGAAAACCTACCAAACATGTTCCAAGTCGTCTCCACCGTCTTCGTCTTCCTCTTCGTCCTATACTTGCAGGGCTTCCGTTACGAACTCCCAATCAAGTCCACCAGAGTCAGAGGCCAGATGGGTCTGTACCCAATCAAGCTCTTCTACACTTCCAACACCCCAATCATGTTGCAGAGCGCCTTGTCCTCTAACATCTTCTTGATCTCCCAGATGCTCCACCAAAGATTCCCAACCAATCCAGTGGTCCGTCTTCTAGGTTCCTGGGGTACCCAGGCTAAGTTCGGTGGCCAACAGGTCCCAATGGGCGGTCTTTCTTACTACTTGCAGCCAATTGGCTCCATCAAAATGGCCCTATTGGACCCTATCAGAACCGTGGTCTACACTGCATTCGTCGTAGGTACCTGCGCCCTATTCTCTAAGACCTGGATCGAGATTTCCGGTACCTCTCCAAAGGACGTCGCTAAGCAGTTCAAGGAACAAGGCATGGTCATCAGCGGTAAGAGAGAAACTAGCGTCTACAAGGAATTGAAGAAGATCATCCCAACCGCTGCTGCTTTTGGCGGTGCCTGCATCGGCGCCTTGTCCGTCGGCTCTGACCTGTTGGGTACTTTGGGTGCCGGTGCCTCCATCCTTTTGGCAACCACTACTATTTACGGTTACTACGAAGCTGCTGCCAAGGAAGGTGGCTTCACCAAGCAATTAGTCGATGGTTTCGGTGAAATGATGTAAATACCTTGCACAATTGGTCTCAGCTGAAATCTCAGTTTTTTTATTTTCTCTTAAATGAAGCAGAAAAAATAACTAGAAGAGCAGTGGTAAAGCATAACATAGGGCGGGGAGCGCCATCTTTCACGGTGACAAGGTTGCATGGAGAATTCCTTTTGATTCTCATTTTATCTTTTTCGGAAGATTCTATGCAAGCATATCTGTCTATTCAGTAAGTGGCTATATTTGGCCTCGATCACCTATATGTATTGTGAATCATATTTCCCTTCGATCCTCCATTTTACACCAGAATATAACCAAAGAAAATCAACCATATATTATATATTTTTCCCCACTGTTAAATATTGTATCTTGTATTAATGTATAAACTTTAAATTAATAAATTATTGTAATGTATTAAGAAATGAGGACGTCTTCTTAATTTCCCATTCGTTTCCATTAAACTCTGACCAAAAGCTAGTGCTATCGATCAATACACACTGCAGTAACATGCATTTCGTCTAATGTGATTTTGAACGGTGTGTTGGTTTTTGATATATGTGTTTTTTCAATGTTGACAATTCTAAATTGATCTAGTCGTTATGGTAACTCTCTAGATCCAGTTCTGGTACCCGGGGTTTCATGTATCTGATAATTTATCAAAGATTAGCACATATATCGGTACAGAACAAATGAAAGTCACGCACATCTGAACACGTCAACTGTGAAGTAAATCAAAATAGCCTGCTTCTGGAGGAACAGATACAGAAAGTTGAGTTGAAAATCCCAAACGTCTTCAATAAATTGTCCACCCTAATTGTAGTCTTGGACTGGCAACCCTGACATTTTATGAGAAACCCTAATGATTTACAGCCTTATGTTAAGTCTATGTTCACTTGTATTATTCACGTGTATATCATATTGCACGATGAGTCTAAAAATAGATTGGTTGCACGGCGATTTGGCCGCATGAAAAACAGGCCACGTCATTGACTATTTGTCGGGCAGCGTGGTTGCTGTCTTTTTCTTGCGCTTTGTAGTTTTTCAGGGCCTGCACGGTAGCTGGTCGTCTGTGCCTGTACTCTTAGAGTGGGCATGTGAGTGGGATAAGGCTACATACGTTACAATAAGCACAATCATGCTGGATTTGTTGCCTCATTCTCTCAGAGAAGGGTCTTTCGGGAAAACGCAAACGTCCATTGTTCCTGTGCTTGTTCTCATTTACTGCAGGGTCCGCATTTTTTTTTAAAAGTGCCACTTGTTCCCTCTGTTGATGCACACCACTGCCTAGTTGGGCTGGCTGTTTTGTACACAGCTTGTGCAGTAGGTGTACACTGATTGTGTACACTGATTGTGTACAAGAGGGTAGTCACCCACATTACCACGTTGTTGACACCAAAACAACGTTCACTGGTGAAAAAAAAAAAGATTCATAGTGCTTGCAATAGTGTTTGTGTTTACATTTCGGTGTTTTGCTATGCTGTTCTTTTCTTGGGATATAAAAACCATGCCAATACTATATCACTTGAACTATTCATTACTTCCTCTATCGTAGCGTTTTTATGTAGTATTTCAGATAGATAGCTCTTTGACGACAAAAATCTTTTTGCAAAAGAGTTCCAAGTCTCGCAACTCCTCCCTTGTCCCCCACACTCAGTGTATACAATATTTCTAATTTAGAAATCCAATACTAACAATGAAAGGTCTAATTTTGGTTGGTGGTTACGGTACCAGATTGAGACCATTGACTTTGTCTGTTCCAAAGCCTTTGGTTGAATTTTGCAACAGGCCCATGATCCTTCATCAGATCGAGGCCTTAGCCGAAGCTGGTGTAACCGACATTGTCTTGGCTGTCAACTACAGACCAGAGGTTATGGTGGAAACATTGAAAAAATACGAGAAGGAGTACGGTGTCAACATCACCTTCTCTGTTGAGACCGAACCTCTGGGTACCGCTGGTCCACTTAAGTTGGCCGAGAACATTTTGAAGAAGGACAATTCACCATTCTTCGTTTTAAACTCCGACGTAATCTGTGAGTACCCATTCAAGGAGTTGGCCGACTATCACAAGGCACACGGTGGAAAAGGTACTATCGTTGCCACAAAGGTTGATGAGCCATCTAAATACGGTGTCATCGTCCATGACATAGGTACTCCAAACCTGATCGACAGGTTTGTTGAGAAACCAAAGGAGTTTGTGGGTAACAGAATTAATGCTGGTTTGTACATTCTGAACCCAGAAGTCATCGACTTGATCGAGATGAAGCCAACTTCTATTGAAACTGAGACTTTCCCAAAGCTGGTCCAAGAAAAGCAACTGTACACCTTTGACTTGGAAGGTTTCTGGATGGACGTCGGTCAACCAAAGGATTTCCTGGCTGGTACAGGTTTATACTTGCAATCTCTGGCTAAGAGACACCCAGAGAAGTTGACAACTGCTGATAATATTGTCAGTAACGCAATCATTGACCCAACAGCTAAAATCTCCCCAGACGCCAAGATCGGTCCAGATGTGGTTATCGGTCCAAACTGTATTGTTGGTTCCGGTGTCAGAATAGTCAGATCAGTGCTACTCAAGAACGTTGTAGTCAAGGACAACTCTTTGATCAAGGACTCGATCCTAGGCTGGGACTCCACTATCGGGAGATGGTGCCGTCTCGAGGGCTGTACTGTGCTCGGCCGTGATGTTGAAGTCAAAGATGAGGTTTACGTCAATGGTGGTAAAGTCCTGCCACACAAGTCCATCTCTGCTAACGTCCCATGCGAGTCTATTATTATGTGAACAATTTATGACAATCCTAACTATCTTCTCTTTCCCATGAAGCATTTAATTTTCCCCCCATTAATTTACTTTTTTCGTTTTTATTTTAATTTACCACACGATTAAACCAATAAATACATTTTTAATTGACATTTTATATTTATCATTAAAAAATATTTATTTCGGCACCAGAGGTTATGAATAACCATTTAACGTTCGTAACGAGATGAACCGTGATTTCATGACGCATTGTTTTTACACTAATGCATCATATCACATCACCTCGCATTCCAGTATCTGAATAGACGTCTAGAAACATGAAATACAATAAAAAAACTACAGAGTGAGTGGAAGGACAGAGTACTCACCAACAAGCGTCAATAAGGGAGTAATTAAGAGCTGTAAATATGTCAGCAAGCGCTAACAAGCCTCATAAATCTTTGTTCTGTGTAGCTTACAAAAAGTCCTCGAGAATATGATTTACGTATTTTCCAGCGTTCTATGCATTTATTCCCCTTGATGATTTTCCGTTGTATTTTCCTGCGGTCCTTTCTAGGTAGCATACGGGAAATAGAAGGATCTGCTCTACGCCGCTTCTCTGTGCCCTTAGCTCTTCTCTGTTTCTACGTGTGGAAAGAGCAGAGAATGAACCATATTGGAGAAGATTACGTGGAAAAGAAAGTGCGAGTAATGAGTTTTTGATGGGTGCCTTGCTCCTATCTGCTGTAGACCCCACTCATGTGCGCATTCCTCCGTACCAAATTGTTCTGATCATGATTTTACACTTTCTCCTATTCAAATTATGTTATATATAGCACTTCTGTTAGTCTTTATCTCGCAAATTCTTGTAATATTCGAAATGGACTTGGAACTATATGAACGTCGGCTCTGCTGTAATTTTGATTGGGCGCAACATAAGCAAGACACAGGTTCACTTTATATCTGATCTGTACACGTGATTTCTATAGAAGCTGGAATAGGGATTTTCATTGTCGGACTCAGCACAAGCCTCGTACAGCGTAAGACAAGTAGGCAAGCCAACAAGCCAACTTTTCAATAGGAGGCCACCTTAAAAAATATCTATACAAAAGAGGAATTCTAAAATCTGAGTTTCTTGGTAAGATTACATTATTTGCAAAACTGGAGAACATCGGCGTCATGACTACTGATAACGATACTAGCTCGAAAAGCAATTCCAAAACCGGAAGTGAGGCATGGAAGTCGAGCATCGCTCCATTAGATCGGGAGATGGTGCTGCCTCCTGATCAGGAACATTCTTTGAAGCAGGTGTGGGTCTACCTGTTGCATATGTGGAATATTCCTGTCGATGGCACAATTGTATTCAAAGACATCAGACACGCAGAGATTGCTGAATTGGCTTCAGGTGTATCTAACCTAAAACCAACAGATTCTGGATCCGGCGAAAAGAAGAAGAAGAGCTCTTCTTTCTGGGGACGGAAATCGGTCTCTACCACAGAGGTAAATGTGGATCCTAAGGATGAGTCTATTCATGGTATTCACCACACCAGGCATTCAGCGACTCCATATGTCAAAGGGGAGGTGCATCCGGAGTTTAAGAAGATGAACTTGGAAGCCAAGTCTTCGTACAAGGAATTCTGGGATGGATTGAGAATCGAACCTCCTGATCCAATTATTGTGAGGTTTCTGAAGGCTAGAAAATGGCATATGGATAAGACCCTTCACATGTTGGCCAAGGACTTAAACTGGAGAGCAACTGGGGACTTCGATATCAATGGAATCATCAACGGGGGAGAGGTTGCCATGGTAAAAAACGACGTAAAAGGTGTAATAAAAAATATTGAGGTTCAGAAAGCTATTATTGCTGGTAAGGATTTGGAAGGCAGGCCAATTATTCTAGTAAGACCAAAGGTTCATTATTCTAGCGACCAAACTGAAGAGGAGCTAGAAAAGTATGCACTGTTGGTCATTGAACAGTCAAAATTGTTTTTGAAGCCTCCACAACTAAAGCAAGCCGGTATTCTGTTTGATTTGACTGGCTTTTCCATGTCCAATATGGATTACACCCCAGTTAAATTCTTGATCACCTGTTTTGAAGCACATTATCCTGAATCGTTAGGTCACCTATTCATCCATAAGGCACCTTGGATTTTCTCACCTATCTGGAATATTGTGAAAAATTGGCTGGATCCAGTTGTTGCATCTAAAATCATGTTTACCAAGAATGTGGATGAACTCTCTAAGTATATGGCTTTAGATCAAATCCCAGAATACTTAGGTGGTGGTCTAAAACTAAATCTTGATGAGTATGATATGCCAGATGGTAGCAAAGATGAGTTATTGAAAGATACGAAGACACGGGACAAGTTGCTAGCTGAGAGAGAAGAACTGATCCAAGAGTTTTTGAAGCGTACCGCCACGTGGATAGAAACAGATCCTGCCGACAAAGAGAAGCACGACTTGGCAAGACATGAGAGAGCTAAAATCTCTGAAAAGATTGACAATAATTACATTGCATTAGACCCTTACATTAGATCCAGGTCTGCCTATGATATCAGGGGAGAACTGAAAGTCTGATTTTAAAGCCACATCTGTCTGTCTATATATTTATGTTTTTATGTATTTCTCAGTTCCGTTGAACCTTCAAGAGATGCTTAGACTTTTTTCAGCATACGAATTTCAAGCAATCGGAGAGTCCGATTGTCTCAAATAAGGTTTATTTATCCAGAATTAAATTATGAGGTGTGATTTGATCTCTAGCTCTGTTTATCATGACCTTCAATATATTTTCCAGGGACGTATCCCATATTTTGTATGGTTTATGATTTAAACCCTTTTCCCAACAGAGAAGACAACTTACAAAAAGCTAAGAATGATAAGAAACTCAGGGGAAAAAGCTATGGTTTGTGTTGTGTATTCTTAATACTATTACGATACAGCTTTCCGTTGTTTATTCTTGTTAATAGCTTATGCTTGTTTTATGTACTTTTCAAAAGTCATCGCAAAGGAATGCATTTGAAATTTTCCAAGGGTCGCCTGAAGAAGACGCGATGAGGTTCAAATAAAAGTGTAAATAGATGCAAAAAAATTGGTAAACAACCAAGTAGGATGACTGCAGAAGTACAATAATTAATGCTGTAATCAAAAGCAAAATATTGATTTATACATGGTAGTTCGGTGTAAGGTTTATACTTGAATTCTATACTATAATTATGGAACCGTTGCTTGGCACAGCTATCAATAATCTTAAGAATATTGATGCTCCAGCATCACCAGCATACCTGAAGGTGCAATTGGATATTCTTTATAAGCATGCTGTGCGATTTGGACTCAATAATTCTCAACTTTGTGATCTTATTGAATTTTTATGCACAACGAACGTCATAACCGATGATACAAAGCTCTATATTATTAAGAATTGTCTATATCCATGTGAATACGTTGAGAGAAGTGTTATTACAAGCATAGTAAATCATCTGGGTGTGCCGACGTTAATTCTGCCGTTCCAACAGATAGTAAAACAAGATATTCAAGCAGCACTCTGTGAATGGTTGGTTAGAGTATTTTTCATCATTAAAGAGGATGTTAATATTGAAAAATCGATATGGACTCACTTATGGCAATATCAGTACCTACAGAAATGGCTAACTTACATTATTGTGTGGACTGCACAATTACCATCTGATGTTATGGATTGGAAAATTAAACTTCTTAGGAAAGTCGGTTTGAAATCAAGTTATCCGGACGGTGCAGGGTATGCATGCATTATTTTGAAGAAGTATTTGAAATTGGTGGGTTACTCAAAAACAATAATCGACTGTATTTCTGAGCTCAATGTGCCAGAAAAGAAACTGAGATATCTCCAAAAATTAAATTTAAGGACCAAATTTTCTAAAGAAGTTTGTGAAATACTACTAACAGTAAGTCCTGAATCATTCTCTCAAGATTCTCTAGAAGCTCGCATTCAGGATTTACATACACAATTGATTGACTCAAATAAACTAATCAATAATCATAGTTTTGTATCAACAGAGACTGGCTTAGAATATACTGAATCTGGAAATGATTTTTCTGTTAAAAAATTAGTGCAGAATTGGAATACTGATAATATGGAAATACTTAATCTTGTGTCCGAAAGTAACGAGAAATTTCAAAGCATGAATATGTCACATTTGATTAAAATGATTGTTCAGTCTCAAAGCAGGAAAACTGAGGATATTATCTGTGATATTCTTAAAGTTCAACTTAATAATTTTTTTCACTCTAAAAAGAATCAAAATAATATTTCCTTAGAAATATTGCACAAGGTACGTTTGTTTTCCTCTTTTATTCCAGCGCTATCTGAAACCATAAAAAACAACTACTTAACATACGAGTCAATTCTTGAAAATGAGGATTTCTCCAAGACAATATTTGGATTTCTTCCAGTTTTAGATAAGAATAATTTTAAAGGTAATGAAAGAATTCAAAAATTGGTTTTCCAGTATACAACCACCGCGGTCAGCATTGAAAACAAGAATGAAAAACATTATGATATTTTACCTATTATTTTGACAAGATTTTTTTTTGACATATTTGACTTGATGAACTCGAATGTAAGCACCGATGACGGTCAAATAACTCGAATATTGTCAAAACTGGGTATCTTATCAATGAATCGAACTATTGATAATGCAACCAGATTTTATCATGTTGTGGGTACAGCACACTATTTGAGTGTACTGAATAAAATATTCCAATCTACTGGTCTTTATAAGCATATTTCCAACATTATACTAACTCAAGAAAAACTTCGAGAAATTGTTCTATTATTTGATCCAATTTTGTTGAACTATGTCTGTAATTATTTGGTATTAACTAAGGGTACTATTTCAGCTCAATCTACTGATAAGGACTACATACGAACTCACAATCGATTTCTGCTGGATTTAACAAATTACTTGTGGAGAAATAAAATAAGCACTACAGAAATGCTCTTTGATGTCCCAATTGCGTTTATAGAGACTGTTATACAAAATCTTTACTTACCAGGTATTTCTAGAAAGGATAAGGCTATTTTTAGTATTACGGGTATTCCTGCTACTGCACACTTGTTTTATATTGAATTAAGGAAAACCGAAAAGGAACAAGGTTGTAAAAAACAGTATAACTTCGAATTAACAAGCACTGGATTTAAGAAATTTCAGGCTTCGCCTGAATCAATGGATGGTTGGTTAAATGAAATCAAAGACTTTGATAGTCTAAAAAAATATATGCTCAACATATTTGCTGGAGTTAAGGGATATGATAACTTAGCGTTATTTTTGTACACGTTCATAAAGAGTTTATCTCCAGGTAGGCAGTCCTTACGAAATTGAACTTTTGAATCCCAAGCTGTAGATTCATATCTCAATAACAGCGGATGACTCAGTGGAAGTTCATATCTTCATCATGAACGATAAGTAGGGGGCGGGAGAGATTATATCAAATATTCATATTTACAGATTTTTGTTTAATTAAATAGATTATTTATTTGAAAGGTAATTATTTTTAAAATCCTTCGACAATAGTTTGCTTGTTTGCGTTATCATTGTCGGAACATGTTATCTTTCTGATTAGCTAGAGGTTTTTTGGAATATTAAACTAACTACGTTGGGTTTTTTTATGATTCTCGGTAGTCCAACTTCAGGAATATAGCGCTGTCCTTCAGTTGTTGATCTCAACAGCTCTAAGATTTTTGTATCATCATTATCAAGGAACAATGGATCAGCTTGAAACATGAATTTCATTCTACCATTGACAAAAACTTTAATATCACTCGTTGCGGTAACAATGGGTTTTTCAATATCTGGCCAGGAATATAAATCGTACTGTTTGTCTATCTTCCTGATAACAGAAGCTAACTCCTCGGATACAGCGGGTGTTACAGGATACATTGTTGAAATTAACTTTTTAGTTGCTTTTATCACTAAGCTGGGACATATTTTGCTGTTGGAAACTGCGTTTTCAATCAAACTTGTGAGTTTCATATAATCCGATATCAATGTATTCAATGATAATTCGTTCAAAAAAGACTTGGTAATAGAATTGAGCATTAATTGAGTGTTATTATGAAACTCACATTCATTATCATTTAGTTTATTAATTAAGTGATTGTTGTCGATTGAAGAGGGATAGTCAGAAGTCAGTTTATTGCATAATCTTGTCACCTTATCAATCCACCTCTCAATACCAACTATTTTACCCTCATCCCATCGCAATGGTTCAGTTATTGGACTTTGGAATAAAATATGAGCTCTAGTTGCATCAGGACCATGAGCTGCAATACATTTCATTGGATCAGCACCGTTGTATTTTGATTTAGACATTTTTTCGTATCTTACCATAGGTGAAGTTTCGGTTCCTTTGATAAAAAGGTCGGCGATACCTTCACGAACCTCTAATTCTGAAGGTTTCAAAAATTTACCAGAACTGGGGTTAATGTACGTTCTTCCCTGCACCATGCCCTGAGTTACCAATTGCTTGAAAGGTTCATTGGAAGCATCTTTTTCAGTCCATATGCCAATAGTAGCGAGAAATTTGGTAATAAATCTGGAATATAGTAAATGGAGGATAGCATGTTCAATGCCGCCAATATAGATATCAACTGGTAAATGTGTATTGGCTTTTAATGTAGAGCAGGGAATGTCGGCATTGTGTGGATCTAAATACCTGAAAAAATACCATGAACTATCGATGAACGTATCCATAGTATCTGTTTCTCTCTTTGCATCACTTCCACATGACGGGCACTTCACATTCACAAATTCAGATATTGTAGCCAATGGGTTACCTTTATCATGCAAGCCTTCTACATAGGGCAATTTAACTGGCAAATCTTTTTCTGGAACAGGAACAATACCACAGTCGTTACAATGAATTATTGGAATAGGAGTTCCCCAATATCTTTGTCTACTTATTAGCCAGTCTTTTAATCTATATCTTGTTGTTTTCTTTGCGATATTATGTTTAGCAAGCTCTTCCCCAATCATTTCCCTTGCCTTGTAGCTATTCATTCCTGAATATTCAAAGCAAATATCGCTCATTATGCCTTCTTTATTGGTATATGGAATGGTTTCAATATCTTCTTTTTCGGATATTGGTTTTACACATGTTTTAATATCTGATACAGCTCCAATGTTCACCTTAAAAAAATCAAAGTCTCTTTCGTCATGACCAGGACAGCCCATTACTGCAGAGGAAGTATCTCCATATCCACTAATTACGTACGGAGCAGTGAATACTGGTATCTGCTCTTTATTTATTGGATTTATAACGTAAAGATCTTTCAATCGATATCCTGCTTTTGAGTCTTCTGGTAAGGTATCTGTTTCATCTAAAAACTGCTTTAACTTCTCGTCTATGGTAGCATATCGTTTTACTATTGGATGATCTAATGCTAAAACAACGTATTGAACAGCAAATAATGTTTCTGCTCTTGTCGTGAAAACTATGATATCATCAAAATTATGAGAGTTTTCATTGGCAATCCTAAATTTTATTTCTGTACCTCTGGAGGAACCAATCCAATTTTTTTGCATAATTTTAACTTTAGATGGCCATTCATTTAGCGTCTTGAGATCAGTTTCCAATTCCTTTGCAAATTTTGTTATGCCCAAAAACCATTGATTCAACATCTTTTTCTCCACTAATGCCCCGGAACGCCAAGATCTACCATTGGAGTCAACTTGTTCATTTGCCAAAACAGTTTTGTCCACAGGATCCCAATTGATTTCTGCATCCTTCCTGTATGCTAGTCCTTGTCTGAATAACTGGAGAAAAATCCATTGAGTCAACTTGTAGTATTCAGGATCGCATGTAGTAACCTCCCGGTCCCAATCAAAGTTTGCCAGCATACCTTTCATTTGTTCTTTCATTTTACTAATATTCTCCTCGGTCCAATTGGCAGGATCAATCCCTCTTTCAATTGCTGCATTTTCT
The DNA here is from genome assembly GCA_030564085.1 of Nakaseomyces uthaithaninus. Lineage (NCBI taxonomy): Eukaryota > Fungi > Ascomycota > Saccharomycetes > Saccharomycetales > Saccharomycetaceae > Nakaseomyces > Nakaseomyces uthaithaninus. The sequence goes on from JAJLUB010000026.1 coordinate 27,639, forward strand.
GCTGGTAGTCCAAAAGCATCCCAACCTATTGGATGAATCACATTGTAACCTCTCTGTTTGTAGAATCTATTTAGGGTATCACTAATAACATAGACTCTCAAATGACCCATGTGAAGCATCCCAGAGGGGTATGGAAACATTGATAGCACATAGATATCTCTTTTTGACTTCCCAGGTACTGGTTTAAACGGTACCTTGGCTTCTTTGGGGATACCTAGGAGTGTCTTGGATTTCCATTTATTGCCAAGATCAACCAATCTTTTGGACAACTCATTCACAGTCCTAGCTTCCTGCGCATAGAACCTAATTGAGCCTCTAAACCACTTCATTATCCCTTTTCAAGAACGGGGTGAGGTCTGTTCAGATTCAAATTTGTCGATTTATTGGCTTCAGGTGTATGAAAATTTATTTATTTCAAAGATATTTGTGTCTGGTGTTTATAATCAGTACTATAGGAACATTGAAAACTTTGATTCAAACCGAATTATTCGTGAGCTCTTGATCACTTTGGAAGTTATTCTACAAATGTTCATTATTTTCGTGATGAGCTCTTTTTGACAAAAAATTGAGCAACAGAGATAAATGCAGTTAGGAAAGCATATTTTATTTAAGTCATTTGGTGGAAAGATATAGGCCCTCTTCGGTCAAGAACATAGATACACAAGCAAGACGGTAATTGGCTGATTTTAGTTTTATGAAATCACGACAATAAGTATTTAAATGACAGAACTGCGACAAAAGAGACCTTTAGATGTTGATACTTTCATTGATCACGCAGAGACAGAAGTAGAGCAAAATGGCAGCAAGAAACGTGTTAGAAGGCATGACTACAGTGCTATGACACAGTATAATTCGGTTGCTGGTGATGTTGGTTATAGTGATGGTAGCCACGCTTTGCTCCCGCCTCCAGGTTATATAAAGAAAATAACATTAAAAAACTTCATGTGCCACAGGAATTTCGACGTGGAGCTAGGCCCTGGCTTAAATTTCATTGTGGGTAAGAACGGTAGTGGTAAAAGTGCTATATTGACCGCTATTACTATTGGGCTTGGGGCGAAGGCCAGTGATACAAATAGAGGTTCATCATTGAAGGACTTGATTACTGCAGGCTGTAATTCTTCAAAGATCACGATATATCTTTGTAATGAGGGAATAGGAGCATATGTTCCAAAGGATAAGGATTATGGAAATACCATAATAATAGAAAGAATAATAAGTCGTAATGCTGCTGCATCTTTCAGTCTTAAATCAGAAGATGGAAATGAAATAAGCACAAAAAAAAGAGACTTACAAGAAATTCTGGATTATTTTTCTATCCCTATCAGCAATCCGATGTGCTTTCTGAGTCAGGATGCAGCAAGATCGTTTCTTACAGCTAGTACACCATCTGATAAGTATAATCATTTTCTAAGAGGTACATTATTGCAGCAAATCGAAGAACATCTTGAAAGGGCTAAAAATGTTCATAACGAATCAACTTCAGTTATGCAACTACATACAGAAAGTCTAAGGGACTTGCAAAAGAGATATGAGAAGGCAAAAAATGATTTGAAGGAGATATCTAAAACATCAAATTTGAATGAAAGACTTAAGTTATTGACAGGGAAAGCGCTCTGGTTAAGTGTCGATGAAAATAGAGCTAATATCCAGAAGCTGGAACAGAATATTTCTAGGTATCAACAAGAACTCACAAAATTAAATGATAAAATTGTATCAAGACAGCAGCAAATAGAAAATCTAAAAGAGGATATGAATAATCTTGAAGCAGATATTCCTAATAAGCAATCGGTTATAACAGACAAAGAAGAAGAATTTCAGTTGATCAATGATAAAATTCGGGCATCAAAAGCACAATATGAGGAAGAGGAAAATAATGAAAAGGAAATTATATCAAACATTCAAAGATGTAAACAGTTTATACACCAACTGGACAAAAGTATTAGTGATTTAAAAAGTAAGCAGGAAAAAGAGCAAGGTGGTGATAAGGAAAATATGATTAAACAATTAAATAATCTGAAGGAAGAAAATGAGGAAATCCGTAAAAATATGGATGCCTATAATACCAAAATTCAAGATTGCAACTCTGATATACGGGAGCTTATTTCAGAAAGAAACACAAATATTCAATCACTTGAGCACCAGATCAATGAGAAACGAAGAGAAATCAATGATACTAAACAGGGCAAATCTTCATTTTTAAGAAATTTTGATAACAATATGGAATATTTGATGAAAACAATAGAAGCAAGAAAATCGGAATTTTCAACTGTTCCAATAGGTCCATTGGGAAATTTTGTATCCCTACGTACTGGTTTCGAGGAATGGGCACCAGCAATTCAAAGATATCTAACTACAACATTAAGTTCATTCATTGTTGCAACTCATAGAGATAATCAGTTATTAAGAAAGATTATGCAGTCTTGTAAAATTAGAACTTCAAATTTTCCAGTTATAACATATAAACTGTCCTTAGTGGGTAGAATGCAACAAAATAATATGACAACATATCCTACTATTATTCAAGCACTTGAGTTTAAAAGAAGAGAATTATCGGTAGTGTTCTGTGATATGAATAAAATTGACAAAGTTGTTCTTATAAAAAATATGGATGAAGCTCGAAGATTCTTACTATCAAAGAATAATAATAATGTCTCAATGGCACTCTCAACAAGAGATGATAATTATGGTTATCAATTGACAGGTGGGACTAGAATTGATACAGTTAGATATCAGGAAAAGGTCAGACTTAGAGTTGGTGAATCCTCGGAGGATAACATTGCTTATATTCAAAATATTATTAGAAAGTACGAAAGTGAACTTCAAGATATGAAAAGGCGCTATGAAGAAAGAATTGAAGACAAAAGATCAACTTTGAATGAAATGAATGAGGAAGTTAAAAAGATTAGTAGATCATACCGAGCTAACAATGAGAAAATAATTGAACTGAAAACAAACTTAAGTAAAGAGGTTGATACAGGAAAGCTGAATACTCAAATCGAAGAACGTAAAAATCAAATAGTTGCTATTGAGAGTTACGAAGAATCAAGGAGGACTATACAGGAAAAACTGGACAAAATGGTTCAGCAGTTACAACCTTTGCAAGAGCAATATAATTACCAAAAGAGTGAGCTAACTGCTGCAGAAAATGAGCTTCGTGAACAAAAAAACACAATCAAACAAACAAAAGACAAAATTTTGAAATATCAGGATCATATTAAAGAATTAAAGATGTCTGTCAAGGATTATGAAAATGTTATACCCAAAACAGAAGCTAATGTAAGAGACTTAGAGGTAGGTGTTGCCGCACAAGAAAAAAGTGCGGAAGAAGTTTGCTCCCGAGATGAATTACTAGTTGACCTGCCAGATAATCAAGAGGATATTAAAAGTGAATTGAAAAGAATTCAGCAGAAACTACAAGAAGCTGAGAAAATAATGGGAATGACACAGCAGCAAATTATTAGTAATTATAATCACGCAAAAAAGAAGTTTACTGAAGCCAGTAATAAATACAAAATTATAGAAAATGTTTTGAAAAAGTTAACTAAATCAATAAAATTACGAGAGCAAAACTTGGAGAGGACTCAGCAGATTACATTTTTTGAAGCAGATAATGATTTTAAGTCTTCCATGAGGATCAGAAAATTTGCAGGACATCTCGATTTTAATAAAAAGGATCAAAAACTTGGAATTCTCATATTGACTCCAAATGATGATAAATACCGTGAAGTTAGCACTTTTTCTGGAGGTGAAAAGTCGTATTCACAAATGGCACTTTTATTGGCTACTTGGAGGCCTATGAGATCACGTCTAATTGCTTTGGATGAATTTGACGTATTTATGGATCAGGTGAATAGAAAGATTGGATCAAAATTGATTGTAAAAAAATTGAAGGATATTCCAGGAACCCAAACAATTATAATCACACCTCAAGACATAGGTGGGATTGCCGAAATTGATGATAGCGTCCATATCTTAAAAATGAAAGATCCAAACAGGCGTTAAATTTTCTCTATTGTAACAAATAGTATAAAGATTTATTTATAGTATATCTATTACGTATTAAGTATATTTGAGTCCTAATACCATACTAGTTCAATTATTGACTGAGAGCAGCAAATAATCCACTATTGGCAACTTCAGTAATCGATGATTTTATTTACTGAAAAGGTTGGAATTTCAGGAACTGGAATTTCAGGTATTAAGTAGACTTCTCCATTTTCATCAATCCTTTCTCTGTCTTTTTCGCTTATCGTATATATTTCTTTGATATTGTCTTTCAGTAACTGGAGTACTTCTACAAAATTCTTTTGGATTTGATAAGCCTGTTCTCTCTTGTTTCTTCTACATAATCCTTCGATTAAGTTATTTGCTTCATTGATAGTCTGTTTTAAACGCTCTATTAGTCTACCAATGGACTGAACAAGATATTCCTCCTCATAAATTGTGCCCTTTTTACCACGAGCTCTCTTTCTCTCCTCACGACGTTTATTTTTTGCCGTTCTTCTGGAGGCGCCTGTTTTTGCAGTGCCTCCAGTCTTACCAGTATACCTTGTGAAAAAAGATTCTTTTGTGGATGTTTCTGAAGGAGCAATTGAGACATCATCAGCTTGTTCAATCTCTTGACCATAAAATGTATAAGGATCTTCTTCCTTTTTAGCTCTTAGATCTCTGAGACGCTTTAACTGTGAATTAACTTGCCCCTTACAATCAGCTAAGAGTTCTGCAACGACACCAAATCCGTCATCTAATTGTGGATCAATTATTTCTTCCACAAGTTCCGTTTCTTTATGTTTGATCGATGACATTATAGCAGTATCATACAAATATGCTTTACAATAGTATTGTACAGCATCTCTAAGATTGTTATTGTAGAGAAGTTCAATTTGAGCTGCATCCTCATATTTATGTTCAAAAACAAGAGATTCCACAAGCTCCGAAGCCAAATCAGGAATCTGTTCGGGGTATTTTGCTTCCGCAATACCTAGAGCTTGTTTCCATTTCTTGGCAGATACATATGCATTCATCGAGTCTTTGAATTCTTCCAACATCTCAAAAATAGTACCTGCTTCAGAATATTGCTGTTTAGATAGCAAATAGTTTGCGTAACTATGGTAAATTGTATTTTGTTTCGGAACATCATACCGAAATTCTGACAATGCTATCGCATACAGATCATGACTTTCCACATAACTGACAATTTCATTCGAAATCACCTTTGATGCTTCTTCGATTGATACCAAATGGGATAGAGCTTTACTGTAATTGCCTAAATGGTCATCTATCATAAATTTACGACGTTTGGTTTCTTCATTGTGCAACTCCTGTAAGAAGGGTAGATATTCACGAGGATCCATTTGTGACTTTTGTGCAACCAACAGCGCTAATTTCACATCATATATAGATAACGCAACCTTATAGATAATGTTAACATCTTGAAGGAAGCAGAGATAGGTTACACTAGAGTCACGTTTTTCTTCAGTATCCAGGTTAGCGATTAGTGACAATGCAGCCTCTAGATCTTGTGGATTCTTTGATGCATATGCAGTAATAATGGTTTGAATATATTTCTTTTGGTATTCATCATTCGATAAAAGAACATCCAAAATTGCGTCGCAAATTTTGTTAACTTTTGACTTTGTTGGATCAAAAAGTTTTTTCTTCATATACTCCTGCATTTCTGTCAGTGGCTCAGGTGCCGATTCAAAGGATAAAGCCATGTCAGTGTTTAGTGTTTCTTTATATTTTGTCTCAGCAACATTCTCTTCGCATAAACAAGAAATGAACAAGTTCAAATGGTCAACATTTTCAACTTGTTTAATAAAGTTTACTATGTTGTCCATGAATAGTTCAGGTGCGTAATCGTGTAAGATGTCGAGATTAATTCTATGAGTTCTGCATATCAGGAATGCCTCCTTGTATTTCAACTCAAGAATATTTTTACGTACCTCTGAAAGAACCATGATACGAGGATAAATGGTTTCCAAATTACCCCTTTGTGCTTGCAGAACAACCGCTGCTTTAGAGGGCATTGAAGTAACCAGATATGAACCCCTTTCGATTGCCCTCACTCTTTCATCTTCAACTTGATCCTCAACAATTGGTAATGGCTTGAAATTTGTGGTGTTCAGATGAACAAACTGTAGATTATGTTGAGCAGTACTGAAAAGCAAGAACTTATCAGTAACCTCAATTGAAGTGACAGCACTGGTTAGTTGGATGTCATTAGCAAACAACTTACCAAAAGATGTTAAGCCAAATGCAATCAATTCCGAGCTATCAGATTCCCATGTATTATCAGAAGTAACCAAGTTATTGTGAACTCTTTTGACTCTAAAATCTCTTACAAGTTGTGGAAACTTCGTGATTTGCTTTAATTGGCCTTCTACATCAACTTGATAGATGCTACCGTCACGTGTTTCATACACAATATGATTGTAATCAAAATCAGTTCTCATTAAAACAACCTTATCAAATACATCAACAATAGTAAGAACCACAGGTTGTGAAATATCTTGTAAATCAATCAAGGCGATATGGGATAAGTTATCGGAATCCAACAGTATCCCGACGATGTTATCATTAATAAATGCAACTTGACGTAACGCATCGATATTGGACGCAAACAGAGATTTTGATAATTCACTTACTACTGTTGGGTGTTGACCCTTTTTCATGTCTTCCATACTTGGGACGTAAGCTATCACGAGCGAGTCTTTTGTGATAGCTGCGAATATTTCATTTGAGAGACTACAAGCGACATCAATCACATTATCAGGTGCTTCAAAATCTCTAAAGTAAATTGGTGGTGGAACATTTGCCAATGCGAAAGGGGTTATATTTACAGTACTACCATCGATAACAATGGATGTACCATTATCAAATGGGGCCAGTGTTGGGCCAGTGGTCATTTTATAAGCAAAATCGACAATATTGACACAGTTTTTGCTACCGTACATTAATGTAAAATCCCTTTCTTGATGCCATTTGGCAAACTGAATGTCGTCGGCGTAAATTTCTTGTTTTAGGTACCAATGATAGTTGTTTGATGTCCATAATTGAAGTTTGTCTTTCAGCACAATGGCCAATACTTCTGAATTACAGTTCCAACAAAGCGATCTGATCTCTTCGTCTGGAGGTAATCTTGTATCGAATTCTCCATGTCTCAGACCATTTCTTTCGAAGAAAATCAAATCTAATGAGTTATCTTCGTCTAGATTTGTCTTCCTCTGAATGGAAGCAATAAGGGAGCCTTGTGGTTTCCAGCTCAGATTATGTTCCATACCGTCAACTGGCTCTGAGGCACTGTCTAATACACCATCACGGGTAAAAACTCTAAAAGCTCTTCTCTGTATCTCTTTTGTTTCTTCATCAGGAATTGTCACTGTCTCTATAGTAGATACAGCGAAGTACTCACAGTCACCTCTCCAAGAGATGGTAACGCATCCAGCATCTAGTGAGGTAGCCTCACCGGAGTCAACCATATAGGGCATGGTTGGGTCTCTAAGCTCGTTACCAACCAAACCGGATGCTTTCAAGCTGGCTAGAGCGTCACGTTCCATGGCTCTGGCACCTTTACCTCTGAACTGTGTTTCTTTCTTACCCCAGCCCACTGTGACATGCTTAGACTTTTTCAAATCATCGGTCTCCAAATGGTATTCGCATATAGGTTCAAAAGTTCTACTCAACAGCACCAAATTCCTCTCCTTCGTCACAAGCACCAGTGTCTCCTCGTCCAGAGACCACTCCGCAGCATCAATACCATTGTCTATCGTCCCTGCAATCTCCACGGTGGTGTTAACAGGGTCGTAGGTGGATGGATCGTACGTAGCTGTGATGATGTCACCCTGCTGGAAGATGAACACCAGCTGGTTAACGTCCCCGAAATGACTAAACGACAGCAGTCTGTCGTTGAACGTCTGGATGTTGAAGGACGCAAGGACATTCCGTGAGCCATCCTTCATGAACTGCTGCACCTCAATAGCACCCATCTCTAGAGAACCCAGCACACACGTAACACTGTCTGTCATCATGTCGAAGACACTATCCAGCAGCGCATACACGGTCTCATCCGCATCCTCCTCTGCGGTAGCAGTAGGCCTCAGCTTACCCTTGTTCAAAGTGATTAAATTACGCATTAGCGACGCTCTGCGAGAACCAGCAAGCCCGATAAATGTATGATTTTAGCAAAATAAAAGTCAAATAACTCCTCCGTTTCTTCAAAACCCCCAAGAAAGAAGCAGAAGTGACAACAGCAACTTCCACCTTAGATCAATTACTAAGGTTTCTCCACCTCCGATGAGCAATATTGAAATAAATTTTCATCCATTCTAGTGTGTGTGTGTATGTATTAGCACTGACAAAAAAAAATGCAGAAATTTGTGAGATGGGCATCTCTCAATTAGACCAGGCGGTCCACCCACAGAGCGAACGCGCACCTGAAAAAGGAATGGGCAAAGCGCTGCACGACGGCTTCTGAGCGCACGATCAAGAAAAAAAAATTTAGCTGCGCTCTTTCGCTTCTTTCTTCTTTTTCTTCGCTGGACACCCCACACACACACACACACACACACAACACCAGGCGGGTAACACTTTGAAAAAACGTAGCAGCGTGACATTACCGTAGCATGTTATGATTATGCGATCATGTGATCAAATCAGTGATCATGTGACCTTGTGACCATGTGACCTTGTCATGTGACCTATTCAGCTGTTGAGGTGAATAGCGCAAGCGCTTGCTGGCTGGCGGGGGGAACAGCGCTAGTTGGCATGGACTGCGGGGCTCTCACGGGTGTGAGAGGTCTGAGATCAACTCTCTGGCGTCTGCTCTGATCTGCGGCAGCTCCTCCTCTATCTCGCCGATGCGCAGCGCGTAGTAGTGGTTGGCCAGCGTCACCACAGTCACCTCTTCTGCAGGTAGGTCAGGCACCCCGGCGGCAAACCACTCCTCCACCAGGCACCGCAGGTTCCGCAACGTCAGTTTCGCCATCTCCGGTGCGTACATGCGCACCATCGTGTGCGTTTGGCACTTCTGGAGCACCTCGGCGTCGACTACTGGCTCAGCCATCAGTTTCTTGATCTCCAGCGTCTTGTCCCGCCCTACCAGCGACTGCTGGTGCTGTAGGATGATCTGCAACACTAAAAGCACAACGTTGTTCCCATATTGTGACGCTGTCATTGTTGTTAGTGTGTTCTTTATGCAGTTCGTGGCTCCTTGCTATACCGCTCGGCATCGGGAACCCTCTACACTCAAATCTGCTTCCAGGGCATCTTTAATTAAGACGCCAAAAAAAAAAAGCAGTGCTAAACAAACAAAAAAAAAAAAAATAAATATAGAAAGCAGGAAAGCATTGGCCAAGTGCTGGTAAAGTACAGCAGGAAGGGTATCACAACGGGCAACTTGGTGCTTTTATTGGAAATTGGGAAGTGTTACAGGATTTTCCTTGAAAATTGTGCTTTGTTGTAAGCTGTGTTTGGCGATTAGACTACCTTTTGAGTGGTTCCAGCAAGAGCGAAACTGAAGTCTTTTTTAGAGCCTTTTTTGGATAGGTAGCTGGATTATCTGACTGGAAAGGTTCCCCTGTACTGCAATGGAGAAGTCGATTGAAAAAGGTTTGAATGATAAGTTATACGAGAAGCGGAAGGCTTCCGCGTTGGAGCTAGAGAAACTTGTGAAGCAATGTGTGTTGGAGAATAATTACGAGAGGATTGACCAGATAATTGCGCATCTCTGTAAAGATTATGCATACGCCCTGCACCAACCAATGGCCCGTAATGCGGGTCTTATGGGTCTGGCTGCAACTGCAATCGCTCTAGGTCCGACAAAAGTTGGCACATATCTGCCGCAGATTCTGCCCCCAGTGTTAGCTTGCTTTGGAGATCAAAATGACCAGGTTAGATTTTATGCGTGTGAGAGTCTTTATAATATTGCAAAAATTGCAAAAGGAGAAATACTGATTTATTTCAATGAAATTTTTGATGTCCTGAGCAAGATCAGTGCAGATACAGAAAACTCTGTTAAAGGTGCAGCTGAACTTTTAAACAGATTGATCAAGGACATTGTAGCTGAGAAGGCATCAAATTATATTAGCGTGGTCAATGACGATCCTAAAGATCGTCTCCCTTCCACGAGATCAGACCCTATAACAGGAAATGTTTATCAGGAACAATATGAGCAAAGCAACGAGTTGGCCTTTTCACTACCTAAATTCATACCACTATTGGTGGAACGGATTTATGCCATCAACCCAGATACTAGAATTTTCCTAGTAGAATGGATAAAAGTTCTCTTGGATTCTCCAGATCTTGAGCTTATTTCTTTCTTACCATCATTTTTGGGAGGGTTGTTTACTTTTCTGGGTGATGCCCATAAGGATGTTAGAGTCATTACAAAATCATTACTAGATCAATTATTACAGGAAGTGATGAGAGTTGCAACAATTCATCAGAAATTAAAGGAGTATAATCTAGCCAAACAGGATAAACTAGTTATGGAGAAAAAATATGATACAAATTCAGCAAAAAAGGTAGATGGTGCTTTGATTGCGGAAAAGAAAAAATCATTACTGAACGCCTTAGGTTCATTAGCAGTTGACGAGAGCGGACCTACCACAACAAGCACTGAAAATTTGGAAAACGTTGATGCTATCGATGTAGGGACGAAATTTTTGGACGAAAACGACGGTGATGAATATATACCAGGCCAAGATATTCATATTAGTTTTCCTGAGATTATTGATATTCTATTAAATAATCTAGCATCCTCTGAAGTTGACATTCAGTTGATTGTATTACAATGGATCGACAGGCTTTTAACTTTGTCAGCGACAGATTTTGTTCCATATGTTCCTAGGATATTGTCAGTACTATTAAAACTGTTGGGCCATCAAGATGATAAGATAAGGGAGCTTGCTAAGGATGTTAATGATAAACTATTCGTACTGTGTAGTAAAGATTCGGTTACGACTTCAGACGATGAGCCTAATAATTCTATTGCTTACGGTGCAATTGTGAATAGCCTCTCTCTTCAATTTTTTGATAGTCCCTTGGATTCCAGGATTGCCTCTCTGGATTGGTTGATGCTAATATACCAAAAGGCTCATGACAACATAATGGAAAACAGCGAGGGATTATTCCTTATCATATTGAAGTCTTTGACCAATAAGGATGTTACATTACTACATAAGGCATTGAGTCTGTTGAACAATATTTGCTCAGATTCAAACGATCAATACCTGAAAAAATTTCTAAAGGCTTTTATTGATGGTTTGAAAAGAGATCCAAAACTCCTAAAAGCTAGGGCTAATTATGTCTTGAAGCAAATTAGTGTCAAACTTGCCACTGAGCGAGTATATAAAATTATTTCATCCATACTGGAGGAGGATTTTGATATTATATTTGTGAGAATGATGATACAAATAATGAGCACTAATTTGATGACGGCTTCTGAGTTATTCAATTTGAGAAAAAAGTTGAGAAATAATGATGATATCATGTTTTTCAATTTGATTTTTAAATCGTGGTGTTGTAATCCAGTATCAGCAATTTCCCTGTGTCTGGTGGCTGAAAACTATGAATTAGCGTACTTGGTCCTTCAATCATATGCAAACCATGAATTAAAGATTAATGATTTGATTCAATTCGACATTTTAATTCAATTGATTGAGTCACCGGTATTTTCCCGCTTGAGACTACAACTTTTGGAACAAGACAAATACCCATACCTTTATAAATGCCTATATGGAATCTTGATGATATTACCACAATCGGATGCATTTAATATTCTCAATAAGAGACTTTCTAGTGTAACAGTTTGGTTTACACAAAGTAACGGTCAAGGAAAGAGTTCCTTCTATAAGCAAAGCAATAGGAGCGGCATCTCAGAAGCTAGCACCAGCAGCGAACTATCACAACAACGTTCTGTAAGTACTAGCAAATTGCATTTTATGGATCTTCTCGAACATTTCAATAAAACGATGGAAATAGATTATTACTCCCAAAAGGAGGGATCGGGAATTAAAGACACTCAACTAAGCTTTTTAGATGGCTTTAATAATAATAATACCGCTGAAAACTCGAGTTTCAGATCTGATGTATCTTATAGAGACGGTGGTAGTAATATTGACGCCTCTTCAGATGTAAATACGGATGCAGGGTCAGTATTGATAAGAAATAATGATAAATCAGGTATCACTAGAAGAATTTCTGGAAAACTGAAAAAATTCGGCGGATCAGCTTCTTAGAGAACAGAGTTACTTGATGTAGATCCAATAATAATGACTAGATTCTATTTCATACAAAAATATACATAATTCACTTTCAACAATTACTTTTTTTAAGCATAAAATAAATTAGGTTTACTATTTGTAACAAATTGTAGATATGCAAAAACGTAGAAAAAAAAAGTTGCTAGTTAAGTTCGGAAGATGAAATTGATGGAAATAGAACCTCGAAAAGCTATTGAATCATTGCAGCAATGGATCTCTGAAGTGGGGTTGGAAATTAACTCTCTTTACTTCCTTTCTAATATTCTCACTTGCAGCTTTTTGCTCCAGTAGTTGCATTTTCTTCATGCCCTTTTTGTATTGTTTTTCGGTAACTCCACTAATCATTCTTCTGTCCGCAGCAGTAACGGTTCTTCGGCTGTCACTTGGATCAGGTGGTAATGGTAAATTTTGCCGATAGTACCTTTGTCCACCTCTATGGCCTAGCCTGACCCCAGTTGGTAAGGTGAGTTCAGATCCCGTTTCGTCTATGGTTGCAACAGTATAATTAGAGTTGATACCATTATCCCCATCTTCATTATCATCTGGAGCATCCTCTTCTAAGTTGTCAACCATCTCTTGGTCATTGGCTTCTTCCAGAGAAGAGAAGTCATAAAATTCAGCCACGATAGCACGTTCCTCTTTGGTTTCGTATGGTAACTTACAGTGACGTTTGGAAGACATATGAGCTCTAATACTCTCCAAACTAGATCCAACATAATTACAGCATATACAGTTGTACTCAACTAGTATGTGGTTTATCAGGAACATTAATAGACCATCCAAGTCCACCAAATAACTTCTCTCGGGAATATAAAGGCCATGTGATCTAAACATATGTCTAAGATTTCTTTCCACATCTTTGTTCTCGGAGCCGCAATATATGCATTGAGTGTTCCCAAATTCCTTTATATGTTTCTTCGAATGTAGTTGATGCTCTTCGTTATCGGAGGATTCGTCAGAGGACGTTGCATAGTCGTAATTTGAGTCGCTGGTAAAGCCAAATTCTGACGCCGTATCTTCACCAAAATCAGTGGTATTGTACTCACTGCCTGTGGTAATATGTGACACCTCGGATTTTAATGAGTCAGTTGCTGATACGGTCTTGTGCAATGCGGTATCATTTTCTTCATCTTGTAACTGTTTGATGGAACCTTTTCCTGTTTTCTTCTTCGATTTTTTGTGTTTTGAGCCACGGTGATCGACGGATTTCAGAATTTCAAAGCCAAACTCATCCACTTGGTGTTCCTGTTGCTCTCTTTCTGAGATCTGTACCTTTTCTGCAAACATCGCAGCAGAGATTGGTGGAAGATCAGCCACTCTTCTTTTCAAATTGTAACGATGCCATTCCGTTTTCATGTGATATCTCTGAGAATCACTGGTCTGGAATTGAATCACACATGAATTGCAAGTAAACGATGGGGTACTCATATCTTATCACTATTCCCGTTTTTGTAGTTTGCAAGCTTGCTCTTAACTCAAATAGCAACTGTGGGGCTGATGTGTTAAATGTTATTATATGCATTGCCGTATCATACTTTCGTAGTGGGGGCCCCTAGTACCAACCTTCCCCGAAGAATTTATTGCCACCATATTACATGAAGAGCATTACCCGTGCGGGGATAATGTACAAGTGGTACCGTGTGAAATCGATAAATCCGGAGCTGCTCAAATGTCAGCTAAAGGTCAATTGTCAGGAATTAATGGTATACAGTACCTCCATTCGATACAATTTGTTTTGGTTAATCTGGTATTGATTACATTCAAAAGTTCCCCATTTGAAATAATTTGCCTACTCTCATTTGTCAATTTATAATATAATTCTTATACAGTGTCTGCTTGATACGATAAGTAATGTAACATATCATGCTTGCTACATGCCCAAAACATAAAAAGCAGAAATTTACAAAATAATAATAACAAAAATGTAACAATCGATAATACAGTCAGTACCGACAGGAGGGGCACTTCCAAGGCCCCCGAGCAATATGATATAAACAAACTATTGAATTTGATATTTGTGGATCGCAAGAGAGCATGATTCACTACCTAATATGTGGCTACAACTGATTTGTGATGTATCCATAAGTGCATTTGCAAACCCTTAGTATCTCATCATATAATACGATCACGTACAATCTTCAGGAAAATCAAACCAGAAAATTTTTTTTTTTCAATATAAATAGTTCAACCCATTGAGAGAGCTATTGTTATCCTCATGTCTGCTAGCATTTACATTGAAATTTGGCTTTTTTAACCTTCGTTTATTTTTTAAAAACCTCGAATCAAAAATAATACAACGGAAGCATGCCACAGTCGACTAAATTCTGTCTTCTAACAGCAGTTGATTGCCAGTGTTTCAACTTATGAAGATTGAAATACTAGCTTCCAAGAGGAAAATATTTTAACGGACGGAAAAGGAAGCTCTCATCTTAGTTCCCTCTCCCAGGAAAATTTATGGGGAGGTACTGTGGATATAGGGTGTCGAAAGAAGTCTACATTTTGTCTTATGTCACATAGTCGTTTTTTTCTTGTTTTTCTTGCATAACCTAGTTTTTGCTATAGTACTGCATTTCTAATTTATTACATTATCTACAAAAACGGTTACTTAACTATCGACATGCACTTTATACTTCTTAGAGGGTTGGCGCAAAGGTGCCAAGAACAACTGAGATTTGAACATACCAATATCCGAAATCTTTTCTCCTGTAGGGTACTTTTTGGTGTCTAGTTTACTCTCATCAATTTTTTCATTAACACATTGTGATTGCAAATTGATAATTAGCTTAGTAGCTTCAGGACCGGTTATGAATTCCTCATAAAATAAAATCATATCCTCTTTTGTCAATTTAGATACCAGTTCAGCTTTTTTGTGACGATGTGTGAAGTTATAGTCACCTAAATAAATAGCTGCGACATATCTCAAGCTTTCTTCTTTCATATTCTTAAATTTTTGCAACAATGTCTTACACAACGCTTCTTTGTGTTTTTCAAAATCCTCTTCACTCATTGATCTCAATAATTCACCAAAATGTTTGTAGAATTCGTCAATTCTCCATTCAAGGTACGGTGTTGTATGTTCAGATTGAATTAAGATTCTAATATTTGCTGTACCATGGTTATTTAAACTTGAGCTAAATACAACATATCCGAGTTGCTCTTTAGTTCTCAAAACATCAAAACAGGGCTCATGCAACATTTGAGCAAACAATCCACTCAATGCTGACAACTTTTCACTGTATACATCCAATTGAATAACATGCTGAATACATGAATTGACGTTCTTCTCATCGTATAATACAGTGTCATATGAAAAAGCTAAACCTTTTGGAATAACGTAAGATCTCAATCTACTTCCTTGCACATCCAAATTTTCAATTGTATCGTACCTCAATAGTGTAGAAACTAAGGAGTCAACTTCCTTCGCTTCCTCAACCTTCAAGTTCCCATGAATCAGTGATTCGTAAAACATTCCTTGATATATGGTTTTAACAAATACTTGTAGTTGTTCAAAAGTCAGCAACTTTTCAACTTCAAGTTTCTTTGCATTGGTCCAAGTCCTTTCATTGATAACGCTATTATATAAGCTTGCCATTTGACTATAAGGGACTTCCATAAGCTGATTTTTCAAGTGGTGGATACTTTTGTCTTTAAAGATATCAAAACGTTCTTTAGAGGGTTGGAAAGACTTAATGCCCTCTAGTATTCTTCTGATTAAAATCAACAACTTTTCATTAAATCCAGAGACAGTCAAATCCAATCCCTGGTTAGTTTTGACAAAAGAGACATGTATATTCGCACAAGCGGCATCATATTGAAGGTCTTTCAAGTAGTCATTAACCATCTGAACATATAAAGTCGTTAGCATGCTGGTAATTATGCTTGAATGTGTAATGGGAAGTTTCAATGTAATGTAAATATATCCACGAGGTTGCCAGAATCTATCATCCCTTTTATACCAAAGCTTACTACATACATCATCTTTCAACAGAAGTGGTTCATTGGTAGGTTCCTCGACTGTGAACTTCTCAACCTCAAAGTTGGTGGCAATGAATTCATTTGGTCTTGGAAGATGTAATTCAGGATGTAGGCCAGGCTTACTAATGGACTTAACGAATTCAGCAGAGTAATTCTCCACACTATATTCTGTGCCGTACCACTTTTCCTCGGAATCAACGTCAAAAGTCTTGGAAACCAAGGTAATACGAGAGGTTTCTGGCTTTAAGGCATAAACATACTTTTTGATTAACTCAGGTTCATACTTCAACAACAAGTTTGAAGCTAGGATATTTTCTGGTGGCAAATAAAAATCCTTTTCTAACTGTTTAGCCAACCCAGAAACCGTTTGAGAAGGACTGCCTTTTTGTTTAAACTTAAAAGTTGCCCTAGAAATATCTTGCAACTCCTTAAAAATCCACTCTTGTGGAAGTGAATTTTTTAGCATTTCAATATATTGAAAGATCAATACACTTATCTCCTTATAGTGCTTAAGACCCTCATCTGTAAGTTCAATGTCAATATTCAAAAATGCATTACCTTCTGAAATTGTATGGCCACCTGCAGCAAGCTCATTCGCCCATCCTAGTTTCTTTAAATATGCTAATAATGAACCACCACCTTCATGGCCCAATAAGTGGCTGAAGATATGGGGGACCTTTGATTCCCATTTTTTCTCAAAATCAGGGACAACAAAAGCAACATCAAGTTTCCGTAGCTCTTTCACAGGCTTGACTTTGATTATTTTTTGCAAGTGTTCATTTTCTAAAATTGAGGCGTCGTACACAGGTAATGCGCGATCAGTATTAGCAACATCTTTGAATAATTCGTAGGCCCATTGAGATAGAGTATCTAGATCTTCCTTGCCCAAAATACAAAGTTTCATCAAATTTGCGGAATAAGAATTCTTGTAAAACTTAAGTAATTCATCTCTTATGTCTAAACCCTCGCTTTTTGGAATTTCACCCAACGTTTTCAAATTACCAGTAGAGAATTTATGATAGGGATGTTTTGGATTCGAAAGTGACTTATCAAGCTGATAAAATCTCCAGATATCGTTCTGTAGGTTCTTTTTATTTTCGCTGTCTACAGCATTGATCTCTTTGTCTGTAGACTTTTGATTGAAAAGGGGACATGTGAAGAATCCGGAAAACCTATCCAATGCACCTTGCAAATGGTCTGCGTTCACCTCGAAGAAATAATTTGTATTTTGAGAGCCCGTATAAGCATTGGAAGAACCACCATGTTTACTCAAGAAACTGGAGTATTCATTTTCATCTGGATACTTCTCAGATCCCATGAAAAGTAGGTGTTCACAAAAGTGTGCTAAGCCTGGTAAATTTTCTGGGTCTTGAAATGCACCGATATTAACATCAATAGCTGCTGCTGCCTTGTCTGTAGTTTCATCCTGAATTAGTAAAACCTTTAGATTATTAGGTAATCTAATATAACGATATTGCCTATCATCTAGATCAGGTTTTAAAAAATCTACTTTGAGGTCCTCATATTTAGTAGATGTAGACATGTTTCTCCTATTTGATACAACTGAGATTGGTTGTCTTACAAACTTATCACTCAGGAAAAATGATGCACTTCTTCTTCCAAATGAGACCAGTGTTGCCCTATAAAGACCAAGATTCATAAACAGAAGACTCAGAGGCACTATTAACAATAGCAACTGATTTCGCAACACTTTTGCTTCTTCAGGTTTCTATAACAGTGTGCTCAAGTTAACAATAGAAAAACTGCAAAAAAAATGACAAACGAAATACTCAATTTCAAAGTTAACAAAAGTTAAGCCCTGATAATCGACCAATGCCACCGGATTCCTCAAAGATTTGGTCCAATGTGCTCTGGCATTCTATCTCCCTAGGCTTTGCCTTTTTTTTTTTTATTTTTTTGTGATTTTCCTTTTTCCTACATTTCTAATGGGTAACAATTTCTCACACAGTGAAAACCTTGTAGTGATTTCTAAAAACCATAAAAAATGAAGTTAGAGTGGAAATTTGATAATATATGAAGAATCAAGAGGGGATTGAAGTCGTACTGCCTCAATATCATACGGTGTGACGTCCATAGCCCTTCCAGCCACATATAGAACAGAGTTAAAAACAACAAAATAATATTTTTTTTTTCTGGGAGCTGTTTGTTGAAAGGAAAGGAAGAGCAAAAGGAGAGAACAACTGATAAACAAAACAGTAAAGTATGAGTCGAGTCAAAGGATTTGATCTCATCACCATCGGTGTTGTGTCATTGGTAGGTATATATACGGGCGCGAGGTTTTTTGAACCCATTGTGTTGGGACAGCTCGAAAAGGATGGAAATCTGAGACAAGACATCGAAGTGCCCAAATATGATGCTGAAGGCAACCTTGCAATGGAAGATTCGAAAGTCATTGCTCAGCCATTGCCAGGGCAAACCCCGATACCCCCCGAGGTGCCGAAGTAACTGATTGACACAAGTTTAACAAATGAAAATATGGGCATCAACATTGTAAAACTGGTTAGTAGGGCAAGATTGCAGAACTGATTAGTAGGACAACGTTGCAAACAATATATCAGTGACCATGCTGTTCTTGTAAGTAGGGAGAGATACATACCATGTAGATAAGGCATAGCATTATTGATTATGCCAGCATTTATAAAATTTTTTAGTCGTAGAAGAGGGAGAAGCATCGAAACGAGCAAAAAAAATATTTTTATATTTTAAGAATTAGGAAGAGAAAGAGGTTTGAGAAAGGAGGAAAAACCTTGTCCCTTTTATATGAATTATTTAGCCGCCAAGCAGCTGAAAAAAAACAAAAACAGCCGCGCAAGAATAGCCGCCCAAAAAATTTCTTGACTCACTCCACCACCGGTTCAAATATAGTTACCCGGAGTGCAATATAGATACCCGAAGTCCAGTGACGTTTCTACATCACGTGTAACCCTACATCACGTGTAAAGTTACCCTCATCTTGTGCGCGGCGGGCACGCCTTCCCCTGCCGATGACACCGCACGATATCCCCCCACCGTGTAGTCTCGACATCTTCCCTGGCACTGCTCTTTCTGAGCAGGGGGATGCTACGCTTCTCCTCGAGGGCTGTGGTTTCCTCCGCCCCCCCCCCCCTCACCCTTCCGGAAATGGGAGTGGAGCTAAATATAGCAGTTACGCCCAAGCGGTCTATGGAGGTGTGCCAGTGCAGCGAGTGGGAAAAAAAGAACGAGCAATTGCGCGGTGTCCCGGGTAACAGCAGGGTGCCCTTTGTGTTTATGTTTCGTTCTGTGTAAACAAAAGGAACGCGGGTTGAAAGGCATAAAATCTCGAGTTGGCAGGCGATGCGTCTGCGACAGAGGGCTGGGTAAGTTCGGCACCTTCTCTTCCCGTCACTGGGTCTTCTGGGGGGGGGGGGTTTAAAAAAAACAAATGAGGCGAGGAACACAGAAACAGTCTGAAGCAGTGATCGGTGTGCGGCCGGTTCTGTGTCGAGATCGAGAAAAAATTGGAATCGCAAACAAGAGAGAAGCAGAAAAAAAAATTTTCGTGGTACGGAGCAATCTGTGCGGTGTGCTGTGCTGCAAGCAGGAAATGTGCAGCGCTGGGCTGGAGACAGTGCCGTGGGGGTGGGCAAGAGACGGGAGGGCACGAGTGCTGCAGGTGAGAGGGCGAAGTAGCACAGAAAGGCCGCTGTTTACTGCTATTTCATTCCTCGGGAAGGAGGACGGGAGTTGTTTATAAAAATAAACATTTAGCGATTAGTCGAGTTAAACAGAAAGGGAACTCGGGTGGACAGAATATAAAGACTGGTTTCTTTGAATTTGACTGAAAAGAAAGTTCTGACTGCTGTTTCACGCTGACAAGTTACGTTTTCCCACAGGAACAGAATATAAGACCAATAAACAAGAATAATAATGCAAGGTGCTGTTGTTTCTATCGCTTTGGCTATGTTGGCCTCCCAGGTCATTGCCACCCCTCCAGCCTGTCTTTTGGCCTGTGTTGCTCAGGTCAGCAAGCAAAGCAGCCAGTGTAACACTTTGAATGAGATCGGTTGTTTCTGTGAGAACGAGAACAGTGCCATCAAGAACTGTTTGGACTCTATCTGTCCAAACGGCAATGCTGACGCTGCCTACAACGCTTTCAAGGGCTCCTGCTCCGATGTCAACAAGAGCCTAGGAGATGCTTCTTCGTCCGCCTCCTCTTCCGCCTCCTCCACCAGCGCCTCCTCCTCCGCTACATCTTCTTCCAGCTCTGTCTCGGCCACTTCCTCCAGCTCTGCTTCCAGCTCTGCTGCCTCCTCCTCTTCCTCAGCCATCTCTTCTATCAGCACCATCCCATCATCTTTTGCTTCTTCTAGCACCGTTACTTACTCCTCCTCCACTAAGGAATCCGCTGCCCCATCTTCCAAGGCCTCCTCTGCAGCTCCTTCCACTACCGCTTCCTCTTCCAAGGCCACCCCATCCTCTTCCAAGGCCGCTCAATCTTCTTCTCACGGTATCTCCACTTTCAGCGATGCTGGTAACAACTTGAAGGCCGGTTCCTCTTTCGCTTTGTTGGCTGCCGCTGCTTTGTTGATTTAAGCTTTGTATTCTAGTGACAACAACATCTGAAAATTGGGATATTATCTAAAGCAATTCAAAAAAAAAAATCCTCTATTTTTCTTAATGTTTTCGTTTATTCTTATGGGAGGTTATACTAATCGTTTTTATTTTTTTTCTTAGAGCTTATAAAGGTCTACCTTTATTTTTTCTCTACATATATACTACTATCTAGTTTTAAACTATAGAATTTTTTGAACAAAAAATGCAAACCGTTAACTTATTGCTATTAGTTCCTTTTCTGTCTTTTGGGTTTCAAAGATTGTTCGAACTCATTCAACTCTATTCTCAACTCCTCTGCCAACTCCTGATCATCATAGCCATCCAGTTGGTACCACAAGTTATATCCAGATAACCTAGTTCCAATGTTCAAAACGTCCCGCATGTAGAGTTGAACTTTTTCAACCGCCTCAAAGCTGTTGACCAAAATTTGTTCGAACCTCTTGTGGATTCCTTTTATGACAATAGTCATAGATGTAAATAGCGGTGATGGACATGAACGATCTCTAAGCACCTCATATTCATCAATAACTTTTTTCTTTTCCTCATTGTTATGTATCCTCTTAGTTAATTCCTTTATTCTTCGATTTCTAAATCTTTCGATATCCTTCTTATTATGTACCAGTATCCACGAAATTTTGTAAGAATCGTTCTGTATTTCTACAATTGCTCTCTTCGGAAGTAAAAATCTAAAATTTGAATTCTCATTGAACTCAAGGACAATCTCTGCACCATTGATATATTTTTGTTGGAATGCCGTAAGTTGCATTTCTTTATCCTCGTCAGTCATCTCATTCTCTTTGCTAGTTTTCTTCTTTGTCTCTTTTTTCAATTTTTCTTGCTCATTTTTCTTATTATTCCCAGACTTAATATCGTCCAGACTAGTCGATACCTCGGTTTTAACCATCTCATTAGCCCTATCTTGGGATTCTGTTGAGGGTTGTTGGTTGACGTTACTTTCAGATTTTACATTGAAGTTTACAGCTTCAGAAGGAGACGAACTTTTTATAGCAATAGACGAGTTTGGATTATTTATCGGTTTAGCATCTTCTGAAGCTGGTAAATTGTTCACCGAAGGAAATGGAGTTGTTGCTTTAGTCTCGTTAGAAATGCGTTCACCAGAAGTTTCAACCGCCACTACCTTGGAGGGACTTTCTGTCAAGGTCGCAGCTGTTTTAGTTGCCTCTATCACGGTATTTTTGGTGGCTTTTTTCTCAGTAGCCGAAGTTTCTGGTAGGGGTTTACTTTCTTCTTGTGCAGGAGGCATTTTCTTGGCGAATTCTATAATTTGTTTGAATTTTTCAATTTCGTCGCCATCTGCTTGACCTCCAGCCACTTTTGCCATTAATTTTTTTAATTCTGGATCTCGTTGTGCCATGGCATTCAAATTGGCGATCATATTACGATCGGACTTCTTCTTTGCAGACTCCTTTTTAACTTTTGGCGCTGCTGCCTTCATCTCCCTTTGTTTTTCCTTTTCCAATTGCTTAAGCCGTTTTTGCTCTTCTCTTTGCCTCTGTTTTGCCTCTGCTTGTTCCTTTTTGGCTTTCAGTTTTGCTTCCTTTTGTAGTTGCATCTGTTTCTCTCGCTCTTGTTTTTTCAGCAATAAGTTCTGCTTCTTTTCTTCTGCTTTCTTCTTCCTCAACTCAACTTCTAGTTTTTTCTTTTCCTCTCTCTCCTTCTTCTTGCTATCATGCTCTTGCTGCCATTTTTTCTCGATCTCTTCATCTTTGACAATGAATAGTTTTGCGCCAAAGGAATGCGGTCCTGCAAGTATCTCACAATCACACATCTTCTGCATTCTATCCTTACCACTGTTGTCTTGCTCTTTAGAAGTTTCCCGTTCCTTCAACACACTCGTATCCTTAATTGCTAGGGAAGGAACTTTGTTGGCTCTGGTCCAGTATACTTCGAACATTTCGCCAGAGATCCAGGTACGCCTGGAGCTCACCAAAGAATTGTATAGAACAGCTGAATCCCTGACCGACAATGGTGCTGTTAAGGCTGAGTTGTATTGAGGCACGTCTAAACTACATGGTAATCCCGCTACCAGTTCAAAAGGTCTGCCCGTACCATTGTCAGCCTGCGCTGTGTTTTCAGGTTTCAAAGTACCGTCGTCATTAAATTCGTTCAAGTTGTCGTTATCATCATAGTGTTCTTCCTCATCTGTCCTTCTTCGCCTCCTGCGAGTGAATCTAGTCTTCGATGATTCCTCTCCATCATCAATAATATTGCTAGCATCTATCCCGGGTTCCACCTTTGGTTGATTTCGAGATCGCACCGCTACTGTCATTTTATCTTGGGTGATACATATGCAAATATACTCTGTTTTCGTAGGCGTAATAGACTTCAAATATAATTGCTGGAACTTCCAAGAAGTATTCGTAATTAACAAGACCTGGATCAAATATTGCATTTTTGTCTCTACGCACAGCACTGCCACATGAGAAATTTAATCTCGTGAGACGGGATATAGGTAGCTGATAGTGAAATAACAAATATCTCCCTCCCTGCATTGGGGTGTAATAAATTATTATGCAAGATATATATACATTAAATGACAGAAGAGGGCAAAATGTAAAGCTTAAAAAAAAAAAGGAATTTTGGTTACATGTTCAGGATGGAATTTATAATATTAAAATTAGTATACAATACACACAAACTCTGCTCGAGAAAAACATCAATAGAAAGCACCAATCGAAAACCTTCGCATGAGAGCATAATATCGACAAATTAGTGACTAAATTTTTGAAGGAGATTTCCTGAAATCTAAGCGGAAATTCAATTCGTTCTTGATGCGTTTTTTTTGGTATTCCTTCTTGAATAGCTGTGCCGCTATGGAAGATGGAGTCTATTGCTATAGTATAATGTGACTGGATGAAAAGAGATATGCTAATGTTGTGCAAAAAGCGCAATTAACAATTGTTCATGTCTATGCTGTAGCAGCTTGCAAAGCTTGCTTGATGTCGTCTAGGAGATCGTCACCATCTTCAATACCAACGGACAATCTAACCAAGTCATCGTAAACACCAGAAGCCTCTCTGGCCTCCTTTGGAATACCTCCGTGGGTCATAACGGCAGGGACCTCCAATAGAGACTCGATACCCCCCAGGGATTCAGCCAAGGTGAATAGTCTAGTGGAAGAAGAGAACTTGGCGGCACCTTCAGCACCACCCTTGATTCTGAAAGAGATCATACCACCACCAAGGGCCTCGCGGTGTTGCTTTTGGACAACATCGTAGTTTGGATGTGTGCTCAAGCCTGGGTAGTTGATGGCAATCACATTTTCGTTGCTCTGTAGGAAGTTGGCGATCTTGGTGGCGTTCAAAGAGGCTTGTCTGACACGCAGGTGCAAGGTCTTCAAACCACGGTGGGTCAACCAAGCGTCGAATGGGGATGGGATACAACCAATGGCATTCTGCAAGAACTGGAACTTCTCGTATAGAACTTGGTTGCTGGTGGCCAAAACACCGAGCACCACATCGGAGTGACCGTTGATGTACTTGGTGGCAGAGTGAACAACGACGTCAGCACCGAACTTCAATGGGTTGGACAGGTATGGAGACAAGAAAGTGTTGTCGACAACAAGGATGATGTCTTTGTTGATCTTCTTGACGGTGTCGGCAACCAATTGGATGTCAGTGACCTTCAGAGTTGGGTTAGTTGGGGACTCGATCCAGACCAACTTAGTGTTCTCCTTGACTAGGGATGGTAGGTCCTCAATTAGATTGTTGGTGAAAGATGTGTCGACACCGTGTGCGTTAGCGACCTTGGTGAAGTATCTGTGGGTGCCACCGTAGACGTCACCGATGGAGATGGCGTGGGAGCCCTGTGGCAGACTCTGCAAGATGACAGCTGTGGTGGCAGAACCAGAAGAGAAAGCTAGACCGTACTTAGCACCTTCCAAAGAGGCAATAGCAGCCTCCAAGTTTTCTCTGTTTGGGTTCTGGGATCTGGAGTACTCGTAAGTACCAATTGGTTGAGCTGGGGCGGACTGCTTGAAAGTAGTAGACAAGGAGATAGGCTCAATAACAGAACCGTGCAAGTCCTGGTGAGCACCGGCATGGATAGCCTTGGTAGCGAATTTGTCAGAATCCTTTAGAGCCATTATTCTATATAAGCTTTAGTTGTGTTTGTGGTGTTCGAAGTTAATCAATGTGATTGTACCTTCTTTTTATGTCTCCCTTTCATCAACAGAAACCTAATAATGGCAAAAAAAGATTCTTCGACAAGAAGATATTAAGGATATATATACTCAAACACATACACACATTACCGGATGCCCAAGCTTACTTTTTTTTTTTTCTTTTTTAGTTTTTTTTTTTTCCACCGCTAAAAACTGCAATTGATAGTGCCGGCCGCATCGCACAGGCATTCCGTCTTTCTCGAAGTAGCCTGCATTCCCGCGCAGCTTTCTAGCAGATAGAGGCCCTACAACCGTGGATAGCTTCTTCATCCTTTCTGTCTTCTTCCTCGCTCTTCCTCATCGCCCCCACCGCTGAGACCATGAACCCGGTCCACCCTCGAGGCAGCTGTTCCACACGCCGCGCAGGCTGCCGCGCCAGATTCCCATTTCCACACCTTCAACAGCGCTCGGTCTCTACGGTGATCTCTCAGGCGTGAACAGCCCAATGCTCACCGTTCTGATTTCGAAATAATTTTGACACATTTTTTCCGGCTCTGGGTCAGACGGAGAAGAAGCCGTATCAACTGTGGCGTCCTGCCACTTAAACACGCGCGGCCGGGCGTCGGGCGCGTGCACGGCACTGTGGGACCCCCCCACTCATGCACTCGTACTGGAGAAAAAAAAAAAATCAGGAATTGTACATATATTGGACGGTAACTGTGTAGATCATGTGACTGCGTCATGTGATAGTTTCATGTGACATGTTACCGTACTGTCTGCACCGCGCCGAGGGACGGCGCGGTGCAGACAGATACTTAATGGGATAAACTGTTTCACGGCTTGTATCAGGTGGAGTATTTCGTGTTTGGGCACTAACTGGTTGGGGGGATTGATGTCTGATACTGGAGGTGATAACGATACCTTCAGAGTCACGATGACATGGGCAAGCATAGAGAGCATGCCGTGCTGGCTTCTCCTAGAGGATATGTGAGCGGTATCATTGGTAATAGCCAGCTGGAGAAAAAAAGAAAAAAAAGATAATGACCTAACTTATGTATGTAGTGTACCATTCAAAATTATGAATTGTTATATATTTCAAGTATTATTCTGCGATCAGTAGTTCAGTTCTTGAGGTACTGCATGTCTTCCAGAATCTCAGAATCGCGGAGACTGGAGAGGTTAGGTGCACCAGGAAAGGCGTTGTAGAAGCGCCTCAGGCCCTCTAGATCGGAGAGTTCATTGTTGAGCCGCATGCGGTCTACTATTACCTCCAGCTTGTCCACTGGATTGCCCTGGTACCGGTACTCTATGTTTTCACACCTCAGGTCTTCTGACACAGGTTCGCCCAAATACTTTCGTGGCTGAGCAGGACCTGCATACCCTGTTATGCAACTTAGCGTTTTATGCATTGTCTTTATCGGTACGTGGTAGTTTACATCCGGTATTATTATATCCATATCCCGCCTCTCCTTGTTGATGTCATACCATTTCGTTGTTGTGTCCTGCAGCAATTGGCCTCTCAGCTCGTTTACACACCGCAAGAAGTTTTGATGTATTGCAGTCCTCGTTGCACGTGTTTCAATATCTATGCACTTCAGTTCATACTTCTGCCTTTGGTAAGTTCTGTTAAGCTTGAAGTCACGAAGTTTGGAAATCTTCTCGTAATACTCATGTAGTTCAGGGTGCGATCCTTCAGCGCACATCTGCAGCTCTGTCTCAAGTCTCATCAACTTATTCTCATACAACCTCTGTCTCAATTCTGCAAACCTGTGCTCAATTTCAGTGATGTCTTTCAAAGCTTGCTGCCTTTGTTCCTCCATAACCATTGGAAGAATGAATGACTTCTTGCGCTTTCTGGGTTTTGAAGAGCCAATGGCTATACGTCCTGCCTGCGACTCCTCCTCGTCCTCCTCGTCTTCTTCTATATCTTCGTCTTCTTCTTCGTCGTCATCTGCATCACCAACCTCACCTTCATCTTCATCGGCATTTCCGGTTTCAATAGATCCACTAGCACTATTGTTGCTGTCACGAACACTACCATCTTCTGCCATAATGGTGCTTGCTACTGATTCTGGTGCCGATGATTCACGGTCATTTTCTGGCGGGCTCTGAGCCATTGGCTCTTCTTTCTGATCACTAACATATGTATCAATGCTAACATCTTCCTTCGCATGCTCTTCATTTACCTCAGTGTTCGATATCGATTCGACAGACCCGGTAGCTGCATCCGATTCTTGACCATCCGAGTTTCTACTCTGCTCGTTGATTTGATATTTTCCATTCTCCATGACAGAGTTGCTATTATTATCGTTCACCCTTTCTTCATTACCGTCTTTCATAGTAGGTTCTCTATTGATATTCACTACAGTCTCCTTCACCTCTTCATCAGAGTTAGTTTCGTTTACTACATTTTTCAAAACAGCATCGCCTCCTTCATTCTCAGCAAGTGCCTCTGGGTCTGAGTTAGAGGCAGAACCGTATGAAGTTTTAAGTCCTATGGCTGAGTCGGGCATCTGTGCTACACTAATACTTGGTTTATGTTCTGGATCATTTTCTCTGACTTCAGAGCTCCTTGTCTCAATATCCGAGGTTTTTGTCTCACTATCTGTTATTCTCGCCTCATCGTCCTGATTATTTACCCTATCAGTAGCAAATGGTGATTGATCCGGCACAATTGGATCTTCACTTAGTTGCTGAGCGGTGTCAATGTGATTGTCCATCTTGCTCTCCTCCGGTGTCTCCGAGACGGATAATGCCTCTCCCGCTGGCTCATTCAAAGCAACCTGTGACTCCCCATCAGTACCCAACTTAACCTTCTTTCTAGCAGATACGTCGCTATTCTGTTCTTCCAACTCGCGCTTGACCTGTTCATTGATCAAGTTGCTCAATTTTGGGTGAGAAAACTCGTCCTCGTCCTCGTCCATCTTTTCTGTGTCGGCGTCACTACTCACACAGTACTCAGACAAATTCAGTTCGCTACGCACACCTAATTTGACCTCTTCCTCTTGACCGTTGAAATCCAGGTTTGACAGAACGCTTTCCTGGTCTTCTTCAACTTCTCTCTCCGTCGCTTCCCGCTGTTCCATTTGTTTATAAATATGAAAAATGGCCCAGCAAAACAAAAAAAAGTGCGTTACCTAAGCTCTATTAGTCCAAAGATAACGTCTCGTTAATATGATCAATGCTTGTGCTCTAGAGTGCAGCCCAGTCCCTGATTAATAGCACTGAATGCCGAATTATTGCTAAATTCTGCAACTCAATTCCCCTGCTCTACTTAATTCCAAGAATTCATTAAAAAAAAAATTCAAAAAAGAAAAAAAAAGTTAGATTAAAGTAAATGGGACTTCATTTCGAAAGCAATGAAGGGTTGGGAAAGCAAATATAGCCAACTAGGGCATGTACCATAAAGCGGTGGTGCGTCTGAAAATTTGCTAGTGATTGGTAAGCGCTAGAACAGCAAAACAAGCGGTAGCCTATAGAAACTCCGCAGCAGAGTATCGGTCTTGTTATTTCGATGTCTGTGCTGAAGGTCTCGTATGAGCTGGAAAAGCTCAAGGATATCGTGGAGGAGAGACACCGGCTAGTGGAAGAGCTGGGGATGGAGCCTTCTAAGTCAGATAACTTGTCTTTGAAGCAGCAACTCAACACCGTTTTGGAGTTGCTCAATCAAAGCAACTTGGAGGAGGAGTTTAAGGTATACCAACATCAATACAACTCTTTACTTGATGGGTTTTTGAGCAGGGATACACATGTCGATGTTAGTTTGTACAGATTTGTGGCAGATCCGGAACATAAGGATTCAAAAAATGAAACTGCTACAACTAGTGATGAAGATTTACTGGGGGATATTGATTTGAATCAAAAGAAGGTAAGATTCAACGATAATCCAGAGACATTTCCAGAGCAAGCCGCTTCTTTGCCGGACGAAGCAGGCAAAGCTAATGATTCGAATTCCATGACATTCCAACCTTACCACGATTATGAAGAGGATACGCAGCAGACGGCTAGCAGTTACCATAGTACAGGCCTGACTAACGACGAGCTATTCGCAAGACAACAGCAGCAAATGCTAGAACAGGATACACATCTGGATGCCCTAGCTGGAACAGTTCATGCCACCCATGGCCTGTCCGTCAACATCAACCAAGAGGTCACAGATCAAAATGAACATGTTCTAGATGACCTAGAGAACCTATTGGACTCTAGCTCCAGAAACCTGGACAGAGCCAAGAGGAGGCTCACAAACTTTACGAACACCGCCAGGGAGAATGGACCCTGCTCAATTATCATTCTGCTAACAGTTATTCTTGTCTTTCTTCTCATAATCTTTTGATTGCATTGATCCTTATGAATATGAATGACTATCTGCAATAGACTAGACATACTCTTGTGCCTTTGCTCAGAAAGTACCGTAGCGAAGCTTCACTGTGAACTAACGTATTTCTTTCTTTCTTTTTTTTTTGAACATTTTTTTGAGAGCCTTTGAGATTACAAGCAGATTTCATTACTAAGCGATGACTTGTGTTTATGACGAACAAATTAAACTGGGCCTCCAGGGGACTTTTTAGCCTTCCTTGTCGCAGTGAAAAGTTGTCTATGATAAGTAGAATAGGTTTAATCAGAAAGGTCCACTCAGAGATATCAACTATGGCAGTGTTACGGAAGAGAAAAGTGCAGCCCGTGAAGCTGGAAGGCGACTCCCAGTACTTCAAGAGGCCAAAGAGAGTGACCGTGAAGAAGGAAGAGGATGAACTGTTAGACAAGGACTATGTAAATATTGACTGGGTCAAGTCTTTGGATAGTTCTGAGTACTTCAAATGGATTGTGATGCGTAATGGGAATGTACCGAACAGATGGAAGCAGCCTTTCGATGACTCCATTTTTACTGATCTCGATAAAGAAAGTCTGAGTAAACTCCCAAAACATTTCCCTGATATCTACAAGAAAATGAGATGGATGAGGGGTTTTATCCGTGCACCGGTGGATCTTATCGGTGGATCATCCATTCCTATGACAGTTGGCGAAATGTGTGGGATAAAAAAGGAAAGCATTGTACCCAAAAATTACCGGCTACAGGTTCTTATCGGGGTCATGCTCTCTGCTCAGACAAAAGATGAGGTCACTGCAATGGGGATGTACAATATCATGAAATACTGCATAGATGAGTTACACGATCCACAAGGAATCACATTATCTTCCTTGTTGAAGATAGACGAGCAAGTTTTAGATGGTCTCATTCATTCAGTAGGATTTCATAAAAGAAAAGCTAATTTCATCAAGCGAACAGCCGTTATTTTGAATGAGCAATATGGTGCTGATGTACCTACTACGGTAAACGACATTCTGGGATTACCAGGGGTAGGACCCAAGATGGGTTACTTGACCCTCCAAAAAGCTTGGGGGAAGATAGAAGGTATTTGTGTTGATGTTCATGTCGATCGGTTTTGCAAGATGTGGAATTGGGTTGACCCAAAGAAGTGCAAAACTCCTAACGATACCCGGAAGGCACTCCAAGAATGGTTGCCTAGAAGATTATGGACAGAGATAAACGGCCTACTTGTTGGTTTCGGTCAAGTTGTCGGTAAAGCTAGAGGGGACTTTGAAATATTTCACGTGAACGAAAATTCTGATAGCAAAAACAGACAATTAACAGATAAATCTTTTACAACATTATCAAAACTGAATGATTCAATTAAATCCAATATTACAAGTTACACGAAGTGGATGAAATTTCTAATGGAATTGGATGTTTCCTCATTAGAAAATGACCTAAATACAAAACTTAATGTCAAGATAGAAAATACAGATGCAATCATCAATGATCATGAGTCCATGACTTTCAAGACTGATCTCGAAAGTGAAAAGTTAAGTATTAAAACTGAAGATGATATTAAAGTGAAATTGGAACCTCAAAATAGTTTGGCAGCAGAAGGTTTCGGTTCTATTAGTGATATCCCAGCATGAACTACAAAATAGCTTATTACGTAATTGTTTATGAATTGATCTTTATATGATATCAAGAAGAAATGACCGGAAAAGATATGGCTCTTATTGAAAGAGAACCAATGATATTACTGAATTAAAAAATATACTGAGATACTTTTATGAAATAAAAATACATAGATACCTTCGGTATTAGGTAATGATTGTCTTACATTCCTTCATACTCTCATTGGCAAAATATCTTACGTCAAAATCTGAATCTTGGCTAAGTTCATTCAGTGATGGATATATAGTATCTTTGATAAGACCCTGATATTTGGTACCATCCTTACTTAAAACTTTTACGATCTTGGGGTATGTTTTCGCCACATTGAACCTGATATTTGGAACTTGGTCATTTGTCAGCTCAAGTATGTGAGGTAATATTTGATTTGCAACTACATCTGGAGAAAGGACACTGACAAGAGCTTTGAATGTATTCAATAGTGTTATTCTGTAAATGAAGTTTTCAATCAATTGAGGATCCAGGCCCAATAGGCGTGGTACAATTTCACTATTACACCAGTCGGATCCAAATATATTTGTCAAAGTTTGCAAGTTTAAAATTGCTGCTTCTCTAATCGAGTATACTGCATCCCACAACCACGATAAACATAAATCACTCAATTGGCTATTAAAAAAGTTCACACCTAATTGTTCCGCCAAAATTGGAACATATTCGATTATAGCTAGACGTACTCTCCAACTATTATCCTTTGCCAGCTCAGATATGGCTGGCAACAAAGATTCTGTTAACATATCTATACCAGTAACATCATTGACAACCTTTAGTTTACCGATAATATTCAGGCGCACATCAGGAATCTCATCTCTCAGCATATTCAAGAAAATTGGGAAGACGTATTCTATAACTTGGTCTTTTTGTAAAAGAAGCACTATATCAGAAATCCCTGATGCCAACGATGCCCTTACATCCTCATTCTCATCCATGCTTAGGCTTTGGAGAACAGGTATTATCTTTGTTAGTATTACATGGGAATCCTTAATATGCTTTGAAAAGTTAGAAACCTGCTTAGCAATTGCTTTTCTGACATCACTTTCATTATCTTCGCATAGCTTTAGGAACGGTTCCAAAAGTTCATTAACATAAGCCGGGTTTGAAGCAAATCCGTCCGCTAATTCTGCATATTTATCAGCTACCATGTAACGGACTCTCCAAGCCTCATCAACAGCTAGCGCTAATGCAGAGTTTAGTAAATCTCTAGAATGGGTATCCAGCCCTCTCTTGTTGAAGAATTTCAAAATCGAAATCAAACAGTCGACAGCCAAAAACTTTACAGAATCTTGTGAATCATTGATCACTGTCTGGAACGCGTTTGAGATATACTCTAAATCTTTCTCGGTACACAGATCTGGGCTTTCTGTCAACAGATCTATCAAGACAGGCAAATTTCTACCAACAGCCCTCCTGACCATCGGAGTCTCGTCCTGTACAAGGGTCATGAATAAGTTCCAAAGGTCAACTCTTGATTGGACATCCTTCACCTTTAAGAAAACAGATTTGAATAGACCGCATGCAGATACTTTTGAAGAAAACCAACTATCTGTGGCAAGCCTTTGCAACAATGGGACGAAAAATTTGAATAAATCATCATCTGGCATACTTTCTGCTATCTTGTTCAGGGACTCCACTGCCTTCTCTCTAACAATCGTCTCCTCAGCACCAGCTAGGATGTCTAATATAGGAAGTATCATGGAAGAGTACTGGGGTCCCCCCACATATGGTACAAATTCACCCAGCTGTTCTGCTAAAACGGTGAATACTTCATCCTCATCATCCTCAGCTACTTCAGTCAGAAATGGCAACAATTCATCTCTGGTTCTCTCGGGTCCCAAAGCAATAGCTATCTGGTCTATCTTCTTAGTGGCTTCAACTCGATTGGATATATCATCATTCTTCAAATCATCCATCAATAACGCAAGAGGATAAAGATCCTGATTATTCTCTGAGGCTTGAGCCATATTTGCAACGTCAAGCAATACAACTCGCAATAACTGCTCTCTTCTCTCTTCTTTCCTTATTATTAGGTATCTCTTTTCACTCGGATACCTTCAATATTTTCGAAACAAATAACCTGATTCCAATGCAACTAAAAACAACTTATAGTAGCAATTCTCAAAGGCATATATGGTGCGGTGACGATTCTGCTGTGACTAAGAGTTGTGAACGAACTGTTTAATGAATTGATAAAAATCTATTATCCATAAACTCGCAGCGTGTTTTCGACCTAACTTGCTTGACTACTGCTTACTATAAAACACGTATATCACAAAGCAACAATTCCACCTTCATAAACACTCTGTGGTCGAGACAATACTCAGTTTAGCGAGACCTGGCTTCCCATTATCTTAGCAACTCCTTGTCGTTTCATTACATTTCCCCGCCCCTCCCCCCTTCAACACCACAACCCGAACGTGAACGAATTGGAAAAAAAATGGTAAACACCGAAGCCACTGCTTAGCTGGGTAAGTTTTAGGTAAAATGATAAGAAACAGCTAACCGTCCTCTCTTGCATATGCGATGCAGGAGATGTAATCAGGTCTTCGAGTGAAATCAACCGTATCCCAGAGAATTCAGTTGCTTCTGTGAACCGGCGATATCAGTAATTAGTGTAAAGTAGATATTTAATCAAAAATTTGAAAAGACAAGTAGGGGAAGAAGGTGGGAAAAAAAATTACAAGTAAAAACAACATAAAACTGAATAACATAAAAGAAATAAAATTAGATATCGTGTGAAATTTAGGTATGATATTAATAACAAAGTATAAGGACTCTCTGTGATCCTGAGAATGTCACTACCGTTAACGCAATGTTCATAAGATATAACGATAATGACAACTGGAAAAAAGGGAATAGGATAATAAGAATAGTAATGGAATGAAAAAGGGAAAAAAAAAATTAATGATTGATGATAATGAAAATGAAAATAATAAAGCGTTGAGGCCTCTATTGATGCGGTGCTAGGTAACAAATAAAAAATAAATCTGAACTCACGTTTTTCTTTATAATCGCGAGAATTACTGAATGTCTTCCAGAATGAGCCACTCATCGTTGAAAATATCGTCTATTGTTGGTCTTTTCTGTACATTCCTATTCAAGATCCTTGCAATTAAGCTAGTACATTGTTCACTTATACCTTCTGTGTTATTAAACTTTAGTTCACCTTCAAGAATCTCATCAATATTATAGAATGGGTTCTCTTTGAAAATAATAGTGTATAGCAAAATACCAATTGCCCATATATCTTGAGGCTTGCCCGCATACGGATTACCTCCAAGAACTTCAGGGGCAGCATAATCAATTGTGCCGACAAAAACATCAAAAGGACCGCTCTTTACGTATGCTGCAGATCCGAAATCAATGATTTTAACAAATCCCTGAGAGTCGACAATGATATTTTCATCCTTGATATCCCTGTGTACAATACCTTGATCATGTAGGAACTTAACACCTGACACTACTTGCTTGAATAACAACTTTGCCTCAAACTCCGTCATGTTGGTTTTGAACTCGATCAAATCAAAGAGATCGATACTTCCAGTTTCGCCATGAACTGGTGTTTCGATATAATAGTAATCATCATCCTCAAAGAAATCGAGTAGGGTTAATATGTTTTCTTGGGGTTCCTTACTCAACAACGCCATAATTTGGATCTCAGATGGTATGGTTCCCAACTTACGATCCCGAACCCATGTATCAACCAAGATACGCTCTTTGAAGATCATCTTGATAACAACAATGTATTTCTCTTTTTTGTGTAAACAAAGATTTACCTTACCATATGCACCCTCACCCATTTTCTGCAAAACAATAAAATCTGTGAACTTCTTAACATGCTTTTTAGATCCAATTGGGTTTTCATTAGTAGTTAAGAATGTTGTTGGTTTGGTACTACTGTCTGCTTGGTTGCTTTCTGTGTTGCCGTCTGGATTATTCTGTGGTGTGGTATTGGCGGACCTTGTAGATGCAAGTG
Organism: Nakaseomyces uthaithaninus; assembly: GCA_030564085.1. Taxonomy (NCBI): domain Eukaryota; kingdom Fungi; phylum Ascomycota; class Saccharomycetes; order Saccharomycetales; family Saccharomycetaceae; genus Nakaseomyces; species Nakaseomyces uthaithaninus. The sequence goes on from JAJLUB010000026.1 coordinate 62,573, forward strand.
ACTCAGAACTTGGTTGGATGGAAATTTTACTCAGGATGAAACTCTGGTTCACCTTGAAATTCTCATCTTTCACAAACTGCGACTTATCTTTGTGATAGATTTTTGCTAAAGCTAGTTTTCTTCTCAATTCAGGATCTTTGATATCTTTTTCAATCCCACTATCATCCACATCTTGTTCAAAGTCGTCAGTACCACCTATTGCTGATTTTTCAAAAACTGTAGAGTCCTTCGATGAAGTTGTGGAAGACTTCTCTGAATCATTGGTACGATTTTGATCAGTTTTCAACTCCGTATAATCACCAATTTTACTTAAAGCTTTTAATGTGCCAGTTGACACATGGGAAGATGATTTGTTTGACGAACAGGTTGAACTATTTCCACTGCTAACCACAGCTAAATCATTCTCTTTCAGCATATGAAGCTGAGAGGGTGTAGTCGTGTAGTCACTGAAAAACACGTCCCTTGAATGTGTAATCCACAACAATAGAATATTAGAGCTCATTACTCTCACTTGAAAGTCAACTTTAATCATGCCACCATCTCTGTGAATACCATCGATACCGATTGAAGTATAAAACTCATCTTTTCTCCCTTTCATTTCAGCTCTCAGTTTCCGGAAGAAATGTTCTGTCAATACTAACCCTCTGTTCTTATGATTTGTCACGTTTAATGCAGGGTATCTCAAAGAAGTATATTTGATCAGTTCAGCAAAGGAAGGGATGATATCAGTTATAGGTTTCCCAACCATGTCAGTAAAATGATAACCAAACATATTCTTGATTATGGATTTATTGAAACTGATCATTTGGAAGTTATGTGAGTCAACAACAAACAAACCTGCTTGATATGGGATACCGTGAATTTTCAGTTTGATTTCATTCTCTAAAATTGTAGATGAAACTGCACAAGGGATATGATGAGACTGGTGACTTAGGGTGAAGTATCTTGTGTAGTTGATTCTATTGGAAACCCTTAAAGGAAGGGGTAAGAGGTCATCATCAAGATCTTTTAGCTTTCCGTCATAAACATCTTGAATGGTCTGAGCTAAGGATTTACTAAACATTTCAACCTTAGAAATTTCGTTGGCAAATTTTACTGATTTTTTTACATGATCTGAAGTTTTTAATTCACCTTCATGCTCTGTATCTGCTTCTGCTTCATCTTCTTCCTCTTGTTCGGAATCGGAAGACTCATCCTGCAATCCAATACGGAACGTAGGCTCCTTTGTTTCTTTTTCTGAATTTTTTGCAGAAGCTAGTAAGCCACACTTATCAAAAACAGATGTGACAGAAAAATCACTCAGACTTAGCATAACGTCGGCATAATCGCATGGAACTTTCTCAAAAACACAAACAAGCATATCGTTTTTACGTTTGGCCCAAAATGATGCCCAAACCAAATTTGATTTATCCACGCCAGGTTGCACTATACCAATAATTTCACCTGTAAAAACAAGCTCTTTACCTTCGGTTGAAGAGAGTTTGTTAACCACAAAGTTTCTACTATCACTATGGATTAAGTCCAATAAAGTCAATGCTCTCAAATCGTGCTTGGAAATACCGAAAATCAGGCATGCCAAATCATTTGCTGCTTTGAATTGCCATGGATCTTGTTGAGAACAAGTAAAAATAGCCTGTGGTGCCGAGTTTTTTGTTGAAGTAAAAGTTCTCAATATTCTACCATAGTCTTGTTGTGGGCGCAACTCGCTTAGTGACACCGAATCGTCAACACCTGAAAACTCTTCTGTTTCGGCATTGAATTCTGGGTCATCCTCATTATTTGTCTCATTGTAGTGCTCAAAAAATGGTTCGGCTAGACTATCAAGCAATGTTTTTTTCAATGCCATAGTTCTTCTTTCCGATTCTGAGTTGGATCTACCATTGTCGTTCTTCAGTGAAAGTTTGTCCAAATTAAATAAAGAAATCATGTGTAAATCTGAAGCCTTTGAAGAAGTATTATTCTCCAACGTTTCATTGAGTAGATCGAGAAGACTCATAAGATTGGCACGTTGTTCATCAATGAACTGATCAATTTCGTTAACATCTGTGTCACCTTCAGAAACTTCTCCAATGCTATTACTCAAATTACTCTTTTCATTCCTATACGTTTCTTGATTGAGTGTATTTGTTGATGACAATGTGTCATCCTCTTGTCTACTCTCGGAAATGTCCTTGAAAGGTTCTCTAAACGCAATATTTCCATTAGGTCGCCTTCCATATTTATTATTGATATCATGCAAACTTTTGTCCGAACTCAATTTACCGAATGATGACGGAAGGAAGGCAACTGATGCAGCTCTATGTATGCCGTTAACATTAATATTTCCAAATCCCGGGTTAGATAGCATATCGGCTTTGCTACCACGTATTCCGCTTCCCGAGTGATCTGACGTAAAGTTCCTGAAGTTTGTAGTACTGTTTGCGACAAACGCATTCAATGTTGCTCTATGAGGCTGCCATTTTTGAGATGTAACTCGCATTGCGCTCCTATCAGCAGAAAATGACTCAAAACGAGGGTACAAGTTGTTCAAACTCTTCCGTCTCGGTACTGCTACATCCATGTTGTCATTTAATTCCATTTCTGGTTCCCTGAGCATATCTGGATGCCCAATGATAATTTCTAGAGACCTTTTCAAGATACTTAGCCGTACAGCCAGAGAGTTTGGAGATAGCGGATTGTATGAATATGCGTGAGTCGATTCATTAGGCAGCACAAACAGCTCCTTGGCATCCACTTCTGAGTAAGTGGAAGTAGAATCTAGAGACACATTCCTGGCAAGGGCCGGTGGCTTCTCAATGTTTGAGAGATAAGCCATATCATCTCGCAGCGGCTCCTCCGGTAAAGGCCCATTGAAGGACTGCTTCCTAGGCCTATTTATGGGCTGGTAGTCGTCGTCTGAAATATCATCCTCTTCGTCACTGGCAACTGCACCACTTCCCCTCATTGTACCGACTTCGTCCCGTCCCTCTTCCTCCAACGTCTGCTCCTCACTGAGAGACGCTGCCGTGGTCACTTCCGCAAGCCTGGACGGTGTATTGCTCTTCACAGACGGATCCTCCTCCAATGACAGGTCCGACTCATTGTTAGATGGCGAGCCCTGTGTCCTAATGGAGTGCTTCTCTTTCAAACTTACAAAGGAGTTTACAGAAACATTAGAAGCCCCGATATATGGCATTTTCTTAATATGATATCTGTTCCTTTTTTTTTATAAATTGCTTTTAAATTCCTTTTTCCGTCTTGCAAGGCTTTTCCTTTTATTATCCACGTTGCCACCTCCTAGCTCTCTCTTTCTTTCTTCCTGCCAGTGCACTAGGTAAATCCTTTATCTTTTCTCGATAATGCCTCGACTACCAAGTGACAAGAGCTCGAAACGTTCCTGTTCAAAGTGAAAGGAGATCTCTGGAGGGGTTCTTCAAACCTAGGATTTAATCACAAACCTAGATATCTTTTTGGCTTTGCTCTGTACTCCCAAAAAACTCTTTCCACTGCCACCCTCGAAAAGTAGCTTCAAGTTCTTTATCTACCAGAGCACAGCGAATTACCGCCAGGATTACTCCCCTCGCACTCTCTGTTTTGCTTTCCCCAGATACCTTCCAGCTCAGCTTTCCCTGGCTTCCTGTTCGTCCCTCCTCTCTCTCTCCTTTGTGGGCCCTAGCACGCACGCAACACTGCCCGCAGTGAGACAAGTTGCACAGAAGACTCAAACCTCCACAGCAGATTGGACCAGGCATGAACCCTAAAACCCTGCTGCTCTTGGATCAGCCCTAACTCCTTGTCGGCGGGGGGGGAGACAGGCCTGCCGGGGGGGAGGGAGTGGACAGGCCACCTCTCAGTAAGCCCAGCTGTCCTTGACTGCAAATCTCTTGCTGCATTTGTCCCAAAAGGTGAATAGAGACAAATAGGGTGACTGCGAGGGACTGGCCGATCTCAAAAAAGTTCTGGTGCGCAGAACCCTAGTCTTCCCCGGGATGCGGGGACGTGAGAGCTGGGGGGGGGGTGAGTTCCGCTGTGCAGGGAGGGAGAGTCTTCGCCCGAGTGAGGGGGAGGGCCAGACGATCGCCTGCAGAAGATGAAGCTGGAGGCACGCACTGTGTGGGGGATACCCTAGTTACGGCCAGGGGAAGATAAATGAGATTAGGGTTTGGAAATCTTGGGCTTTCTGACCGTGCACTCTTCCCCCCAGAAGAAAATAAGTGGGGCAGGGGGAGGGAATTGAGTACAGCGAGCTGGGTATGAAATGTCTTTAGGGCTTGCAGTTCCCATGTTAGGGCTTCGGGTACCTTGCATACAGAGCTGTCACACGCCCACTAAAAGTGGGGGGGAGGTGGATTGGACAGCACATGACGAATCGGACCGACCAGATAATAACGTGTCTGTGAGAGAGAGACAGAGGGGAAAAGGAGATGTTGGGGGGGGACCTTGAGTCTTAGGGTTTACTTGGAGATGCAGGAAAGTAGGGTTAGAAGTTACTCCTTCCTGACTAACATTGATAGGACTGGGTGTGCACGGATTACGTTATCAAAGCGGGCTGATCGCCATTAAAATCCGGTTTGGAGCAGCGCACGTACATAATTATGTAAGCAGGCGTAATTTGCACAAATTAATTGCGTCAGCGTTTATTAGATTAGCGGCCTAATTTGCGTTTAATTAGCACTGAAAAAAGGCAAGAAAAAGCTCTTCAGGGAATAGAGTGTTTTTTCCTGCAACTTTTTGTGTCAGTTATCTATGGATGGCGAAAGAGAGAGGGTTGTGGGAAGCAATGAAAGGGCATCAGGTCTAGGTATTTCAATCGTAAGCTGTGTTCCTTTTTACTGATGTGATTTTCAATAACAAGATCCGCAGTTTCGCAGGTGACATTCAAAAAAAAATACTACCAGTAAACAGTAACACAACAAGCATTTGAAGTCATAGAATTTGGAAGGAAAATGAGTTTCGCGGGTTCTTTGCTCTTGACAGGACTGGGCAGTGTGTATTACAAACTCAGTAACGACCAGATCAGCAGGCCTCTTCCTATCTCGACAAGAGCAACAGTGTATGATGCTGCAAATCTCTATCAGCAGATGCTGTTGAAAGTGATTACTCGTTCAGCACAGGTGTCTGCTGTTTTATTGGACGACATGTTTGGCGCTAATGTCTTCCTGTATCCGTTCAAAGGGATGTATGAGCTGTATACCAATGCCAGAAACTATTCTGCCTCAGCTAGTGCTATATTCATTTTGTACCTCATAATGTACACAGTTGTGAGTATGGTATATTGGGCAACCATAACCCCAGTCTATACAGCGGTATTTTTGTTTATTGGACCCGTTGGATTGGTAGTGGCCTGGATACATTCGCTACTGCACGCCAACATGTTGACAATGATGTTTTTGAGAGTGTCGCACTTCAACGAAAGTTTGGTTAAAACATGTATTAACGTTAATGGTTACCACACGTTGTTCAAATCAAGACCCATCAGGTACACAGTCTCACCTAGGACAACGTATTTTTGGACGTTTTATCTTCCTAAAAAATTTGCAGAGTATTCTTTAGGTTTAGTATTGTTATTGGTTGTGCTAGGCATTTCCGCAATACCAATTTTAGGACCTTTTCTTTTTTATATTCTTATTTCTCCAATAACATCAAGAATATATTTTTCAAAGATGTTAAGGTTAAAAGGGTTGGACAACCTTCAGAGATTTGAGAAAATTTATGAGCATCCAGGTAAATATGTTGCTTTTGGTATCATTTCCGGATTTCTTGACTCTATTCCTATAATTTCTGGAATCACACTGTCTTCTAATATACTAGGAGCGACGCTCCTTGGTGTTGATGAGTATCTATCGGTAAGATAAATTGCCTGAAATAATGTGAAGTTGTCCAAACAATATTATGAAGCGCATGCATGCATCATCACTGCATTAACAAATCGGTCTTGGGTTAGTCTCCTTCTTTAGGTGAAATATTTTCTGCCCAGAATATAATGGAATTGAGAGCTGGAAATAGAATGAGATCTGCAAAAGAAATAGATTAAAGTTGTACTAAGAAGTTTTCTCGAGTTAATTTGAAATACTTCGAAATATGAATCTGTTCAGTATGAATATAATCAATTTGGTCGAAGCAGAAATATTTGTCAAGTAATTGAACTTCTCGAAAGTAGTAAATATAATTAGTCAAATAGATATTGATATTAGAGTATAAAAAAACAGTAGTTAACAGAAATATTGTTTAATAAAATGAAAGACGAGGGTTCCGTTACCAATGATAAACTAAATACCTATTCTCGGTATCTATAATACAAATTCTGAATTAGTAGTGCAGGTGGTTGAGAAAAAAATAATCAAAATATTAAAAAAACAACGTTAAAATAACAACTTTTCATCTCTATTGGATAAATTTTATTCCAAGCTTGTCCAAAAATTCCAGTCCCATATATTGGCATCATTAGTATCTGTCCCTGAATTTGCAACACTTCTGCAAGAACCTTCTTTCCCTGAATCAACTAACGATGAACTGTTTAAACCGTTTGAACTATCAGTACTATGATTTACGAACATATCCTCTGGAGAATCGATCTTAATCTTCTTTGACTCACTCATAATCGAGCCAGAAGGAGACACGTTAGAATTGGCTGGGCTAATTTCCACTTCTTCCAATTTCCTTTTAACACCAGATGATCTACTTGCTTTGGAATTTACAGGTTCAGAATCACCACCAGATAATGTCATGTTATTTAATGAATGAATTCCTGAGGAATTCTTGAAAACTGCAGAAAGTGAATGAGGATCGATAGAATATTCCATTTTATCTGCAGTTTTGGAAGACATTATTAATTTATCACTTTCTCCGACAATAACAGAAACATTCATTAATTCCTTTTCTCTCAACTTTTGAGCCGCTTTTGTTAACTTCTTCTTACCAGTATTATTTATATTATCAGAAATTGTTACTGGAATTTTGTTAACTAGTGATACCTCTCTGTCTTCGATGCCAAGACAATCAGCAATTGTGGTTAAAAATATATCAATTGGAGAAGATGCAAGAACTTCTGATCTTTGCTTTTGGCGGAAAATGATTTCCTCTTTTCTCAAGTTCAACTTAGACAAATAGTCCTCCTCCTTTTTATACACAGAACTTCCTCCAGGTTGTGGAATTGGAACGGTCAGAGGAGATGGTGTCTTGAGTGATGCGCCTCCATTATTTGAATTTGCTCTCTGTGTGGACTTTGGAGAAATACCACTATTTAGTGGTGTGGCTGATTTGTTCCTAACCGCAGGTGTTCCAGAAGCAGAAGGTGCAGTTGTAACTAAGGCTGGTGTTGAAACTTGAGGAGTAGTGGCTGAAGGAGTTTTTTTATTAGCAGGACCTGCTGCAGTGGATTTTCCTCTGGGCTTCGCACTACCACGCCGGCTTGTTGTACCATCATTTTTCATTGCCGTGGCGGAAGAGGCTCTAGATACAATTGGAGATACATTAGGTTGTGGTTGATTTTGTGGAGAAAGAACGTTAGTTGACGGAATCATTCCAGGTGCCAAATTAGGAGATATTTGCTGAGGGAAATTTGGAATATTAGAGTTTGCTCTACTCTGAGAAGCAGGTGACATTGTAGGTACATTATCATTACCGTTCATGGCAACAGTTGTAGCAATTGCGTTATTTGGAGTTGCTCTGCTTGTTTTTCTATTCCCGTTTTGTTGTGGTTGCTGTTGTTGTTGCTGTTGTTGTTGTTGCAACTGCTGCTGTATCTGCTGCATATTCCCTTGAACTCGTTGTTGTTGTTGGGAGATATTTTGCGTTTTGCTAGCATCAGTTGTGGAAGAAGGTTGTTGTTGTTGCTGCTGCTGCTGTTGCTGCTGTTGTTGTTGCTGTTGCAGCATTTGCTGCCTTCTCAAAAGCTGTATTTTCATGCTTTCCCAGTATTTCTGATATTTCATAACTAACTTATCAACAGTATCCAGTTTTACGACATAAATACCCTTAGAGCACTTCTCAAGAATTTCTTTGATGAAAATTCTCAATTGAAGAACCTCTTTCAAAAAGCTTTCGCTCTTTGTAAACAAATATACTTGCGGTGCATAGCTGCTCACTTGTGCAAATAAAGGTTGGTTCTTTTGCAATCTCTTTTTTATCTCATCTCTTTCCTGAGGCGTCAATGAATTTGTCAAGTCTGTTAATCTTAATTGAGTCTTGGCTGCTTCTGCTGAAATTCTCCTAACAACTTCTACATCCTCAGGTGTCGGTGTCAACATTGGGACTGACCTGTTAGACTGTGGGCGTTGCTGTTGTGATACAGAAGGCGTAGACACCTGTGCTTTTGATTGATTTGCTTGTGCTGGTGCCATTTGGTGTTGGGATTGTGCCTGTGTTTGATTTTGCATTAAAGGAATGTTATTATTTGGAGTTGCGCTATTTTGAGTAGCAATTGGATCCGGTACATTCATAGGTGCTACATAACCTGGTCCATTAGAATTACTCATTATAGCACCTCTACGTTGAGCGGCATTCCTTGACTGCTGTTGTGAACTTGGCGGTAGAGAATTTCCTTGAGATTGCTGACTAGGTTGAGTGCTGTTATTTTGTTGCGGTTTCATTGGTTGTTGTTTCAAGTTATTGGCTTTATTTTGATTCATTCCATTATTATTGGATTGGGTCATTCTCATCGCCTCCAACTTTTTTAGCGCCTTTGAATTTATGAACTTTTTGATAAAAGCTTGTTTGTTAGCATCAGACATTTGACCACCAAAGTGTGCCTTTTGGAAGTTTTTACAAGCCTCCATAGCCTCCTGCAATAGAGCCCTTTGTTCATCAGGGGTAAACATTTGATTTATTTGTCCCAAAACATTATTACGTTGCGAGCCATTTCTCTGTTGTTGTTGGGGCATATCATTGTTGTTGTTCGGGTTATTGTTGTTATTATTATTGTTATTGATGTTCTGACTATTTTGAACATTTTGACCCGGACGTTGTTGACCCTGTTGCTGTTGCTGTTGCTGTTGCTGTTGCTGTTGCTGTTGTTGTTGCTGTTGTTGCTGTTGTTGCTGTTGCTGCTGTTGTTGTTGTTGCTGTTGCTGTTGTTGCTGTTGTTGGCGTTGTTGCTGTTGCAATCTCGCTTTTATTAAATATTGTTGATGTATTTTGTAAATATCCTTCGCAATGCTCATGTCTTGGGGAGATAATCTGTTTTGTTGTGCAAGAGCTGTAACTTGCTCCCAATTTGAAACACCAGGCGGTAGGTTAGGTATCCTTTGAAGCAACTCTTTTGGAATAGGTGCAACACGCATTTGATTCAGAAGTTGCTGTTGTTGTTGAGTCAAATGTTGTTGTTGTTGTTGTTGTTGTTGTTGTTGCTGCTGCTGCTGCTGCTGCTGGGGTTGAGATTGCTGGGGTTGCTGTAACTGTTGTTGAGGTTGTGACCCCATTTGCTGTTGCCTATTCTTTAGCTGCCTAGCTGCCTGTTGTCTTGCTTGAGCCTGTTGATTCAAAAACATTTGTGGATCGTTACTGTTACTACTATTGTTGTTACTGTTGGTGTTATTATTATTGTTATTGTTACCAAACATGTCGTTTGACATATAACTTTGTTGTATGTTCATATTGGTATTTGCTGACATGTTGGGAGTTGTACCTTGCGGTAGCATTCCACCAGCTGGTGTGCTGACAGACTCTCTCCGTCTTTTGTCACGGGTGTTTCTCATTGCTTCGATCTTGGACTTCATTGTTTCTTGGTACTCCTCCTTAGAGGAGCATTTTTCGAACAATGCAGCTTCAAAACTTTTTGCATGAACTCTCATCTTCTCTGCTGTGTTGGTGTCTCCACCATTTATTTTATTGATATCCATAAGGATGTTCAGAAGCTCAGAGACGTTCTGAGACCTCTGCTGCATAGGAATACTCTCTTTACTTGTGGACATTGTTTCATTGTCTGTGGTGTATTTGTGATAGATAAATCTGTTAGGTATAGAAACCTGGTTGAAGAATCCTAGCACTGAAGTTTACTGCGGGTTGTTGTTGTTATTAGAATTTCCAACTGCTAATCTATCTCTAGGAATCTATGAGAAAGTGAACAATTAGAAACCTGCTTTTCCCTTTTCAAGTCTGAAAAAAGAACAAAACAAACCTTTAATGAAGAAACTTTGAAACTCAAGTGGCCTTTAATTTCTTGTTGTTGAACTTGAAGTAGTATACCTGTATACTGTATACCAATTTCAGTGGTGGGTTGATTTTTTTTTTTTGTTTGGCTTTTGTATGTGCGTAGGAACTACCGATATCAAAAGGAGTTAACTCTTTCAATCAATCCTTGGCTTGTCAAAATCAAGGTCTTGTCAAAACTAGTGTATTGCCAAGTGCTTGAATATGAACTTATCAGTGCTACTATTGCAGTTGCTTGGAAATGGAATTTTAAAAAATGTATTCCTTCACAAAAAAAAGAAGATATTTACAACAGGGACTGCAGATCAATTTTAACAAAGTGAAGGAATGAAGAGAGAAAAAGTACAAGAAGATTGTTTGTTCTTTCCTTCTCTCGTCAAATTTTTCAGTTATTTTTTTCCCTTTCCTCTAAACAAAAGAAAAGAACTAGAAAAAATAATTAATTGCAGTTTACCTGTCTCCTTAGGGTGGTTAGCACTGTTCTTCCCTCTGTGGGATGCTGCACTTCAAATTCTTCCCCGGGGGATGGAAAGCAAGGGGGGAACGCACAGTAAATAGCTTGAACCTGGGCTATGTGCTCTGGCCTTCCTTTCTTACCTTGACAGCTGCTTCTGATGTCTTACCGTTTACGGTGTACCACGCTAACTTTCTCAGTAAAAATACGTAGCACTCCGCCTTCTCACAGGGAACGGCAGTGGTAGCAGCAAAGAATCAAAAATACCTTTTTGTAATACCTCTCCACTCTCTCTGCGTTGATTGTCTGCAGAAAATGTGCGGCCCTTAGTAATGGATGCACAAAGGAGGGGTGAAGTTGTTGAAAGTGGGGTGATAAACGATACTCTCTCACGAACTCTCCTTCAACGGGAAATACGCGTGATTGGCGGGTAAGTTTCCTTGTTCGGATTCCAGGCCAAAAAAAAGAGTCACTAAGGTGTGCCCGTTAAACAACAAAAACCCTGTGCTGGAAGTGTTTCTACTTGATTAGGCAGGGTTATATTCGTGGACAGTAGAAATTTTTTATTCTCCTGTGCCCAAAGCCGGTTTTGAACTTCCGCTCTGTCCTTTTTCTGTTCCTTTTGTTTGCTTCTGTCGGGGGCTCAGGTGCAGAGCTCGTAAGTGTTGCGGTACGGGTTCTTCCTTCTTCCAGTACCTCTTTGTTTTATATGCTCTTGTATACTCAGGAGACTTCGTAAGTTTGGTGTTGTTGCGATAGAATGAAAGATTATGTAGTGCGAGAGCGAGCGGGAGGGAGATGCCTCTTTGCAACTTTCCATTTATATACGTACCCGCAAGGGCACACGAGGAGGAGGGGAAAAAGCCGATGTAAGACAAAGTGTGGAAGCCGATCAGCACGCCATGTCAAAAAGCGTCGGGCCTTCGCTCTGCCCTTCATTTGAAAGGCCCTTTTCCTCTTCGGCCTCGGGGAAACACTGAAAACCCCGCACACAAGAGGGCGATCGCAACCAGGCCCCGACCCATCGCCCATTACTTAACATTCCCTCACCCCTCCTGCAGCCCACCTCTGCGCACTTATCTGTGCCTCCCTCTCTCTCTCTCTTCCCAGCACCTTCACCGGGCAGCGGAGGGGCTGTTAGTGCGGGGAGAGCCCTGCAGGTGCCAGTCTGGCTTTGCCTCTCCAAAGGTGTCTGTGACAAAACGGTGTCTCTGCGCTGAATCTATGTTTCTTGAACGCACAATAGCAGTTAGAACGGTACCACACTAGGGCCCGCACGGCCACCTCCCTCCAGAGAATTAGCAGAGACCCCCCCTCCTGGTGGAGAATCTTCATGCAGGGAAATGGCGTTCTGAAATGCACAAGTGCGAGTAGCGCAGGTGCTTCAGACAGCAACGCAGAGAGAGAGAGAAAACAAAGCAAGAGACACCACCACAAACATTATCTATTTTTCTTTCCTTTCGTCCATTCTTGTCCTTCGAATGCATCTGTGTGGCCCTCAGACGACTTCCTGCGACCCACATCCAGACGAGGGGAAAACCGCAGGGCTCTTTTTTCTCGCCCACGGTGCCCTGGCGAGTTCCTCTGTCTAGCTGCAAGGGCAAGGGTGCCACGTTGTCAGCCACATATGCAGGGTAATGCTCCCGGAGTTACCAGAGGAATGAGGGAGAAAGGAGCTGGAAATAATAGGATTTTGCTGATCAGGGAAAACAAGAATGATTCTATAGTACAGACCAGTATGTAGGTTTATTGTATTTGATATGATACATCTGCGTTGCAATTGCTAAGTTTCTCAGTTGCTTCATTTTTGTTATATTCGGTGCATCCTATGCTGTATAGAATCATTTACGAGGTGCCACGAACGGTCGACCTGCGTGGAAGTAAGGAACGAAAAAGAAAAGGAGCAAGAACAAAAGGAGGGAAAGGGAAAAAATGCAAAAAAAAATGCAGTTTCCCGGGGGATTTCTGTGGGGGAGGTGGGGATTGCAAAGAGAAAGGTGGGAGGGCCGGAACCAGAGCTGGCCAGGGCATACCTCTACGGCACTATTTCCCGATTGCAAGACTTACAGAAGCAATGTACCGTCGATCAAAATTTTTCTCACTAGCTGAGACGGCAGAAGCGGGGAAAAAGAAAAGTAGGATGACCAGGTGAAGTACGTAGATCGCACGTTTGAGATTTTGATTGAGGACAATGGGGTAGCGGAATACTGCAGTCTCCCACTACGAATGGGACGACGGGCACAGCTGAACAAACACTACCAACAAAGGTGCTTGCAGTGTTTAGTTCGTATACATGATGTAATATGCACTATGTATCGTGATTGAACATGTTATCGAAGAAAGTTACATTCTCTCATTAAACTCATAAGGATTAGTGAAATTGAAAGAAAGAAATATTTACTGAAGTACTGGATATAAGAACGGGAATAAGCACGTCTATATACTCTAGTGAAAAAAAAAGCTCACTTCTCATTCTCATTGTATATAATATCTTCCAGTAAGTCGCTGACTTTACTTTCTAAGGCATCGTTTTCTTTGTCCTCGTTACTGCTGACCTGGTTGTCGAGAGCTAGCTTGGTTTTGGCCAATTGAAAGATCTTCTCTTCGATGCTGTCCTTTGTTATGAGGGTGGTCACAGTGACTTCTTTGGTTTGCCCGACACGGTGTGCTCTATCAGCTGCTTGTCTATCATCGTGGGGGTTGAAACTTTGATCGAATATAATTACATGATTTGCGCAAACAAGATTGATACCGAAACCACCGGCTCTGGTGGAAAGCATGAAGACTGGGATTGTTTTGTCATCATAGAATTTATCAATCATTGTCTGTCTGTCATTGACCTGGGTTGATCCGTCCAATCTCAAAAACTTGTAGTTTAGAGTAGTCAGAACTTTCTCAAGAATATCTAAAACCTGCGTGAATAAAGAAAATACGAGAACTTTCTCACGTTTATGATTTATAATATCATCCAGAAGCTTTTTCAAGGAATCTATCTTTCCACTATTCATCCACTCATCATTTTTTAGCTGGTATTTACCCAAAGTATCGGGGAAATTCACACATAATCTGTGAAGTTCAAAATCAGTCATAACACTCATGTCTTCCCTAATATATTCTTTATTACCATTTTCTGCATATGCAGGTTCATCTAAAATGGCATCACACATTTTGTCGATTGTAGAATCACTATAAATATGTCTGAACAGTAATGGATGGATAGCTGCTTTTCTTAGAGACATAATTAAGTTTTTAGAGCTGGAGTTCTCAATTTTACTGCGTGCCTTTTTATCAGACGGCAAAGTGCCTTCTCTAATCATTTTTTTATGTTCCATGACCAATTTTATTTCCCTATTGTAAATTTCTTTTTGATCATCATTCATCTCACTGTAGCATGTTCTTGAATGTTTGGCAGGTAAATGCTTGAGTACTTGATCTTTCCTTCTACGTAAAATAAATGGTTTCATCATAGTTTTTGCTCTGTTGATTGCCTGTTGGGCTAACAGTGGATTATGATCTTTATTGTCATCGGTGGTTTTTGCTCTTTGTTTGAACACAGCTGCTAATGATTCTTTCTTAGACACAAATAGGTTAGGCATGATAAATTCCAATAGTGACATTAATTCCTTCAGATTGTTCTGTAACGGTGTACCAGTTAGAAGCAGTCTGAAGTTTGCCTGTATTCTCATCAACTTATTGAATCTCTCACTCATTGAATTCTTTAGCATGTGTCCTTCATCATAAACAACAACATTGAAGTTACGACTCTTCAAAAAAGAAACATCGTATTTGTTACCAGCTGCCAAGTTGTATGTGGTGACAATGACATCATATTGTCCATCATTTCTTTCCAGAATTTCCCTCAGATCAGCACGTTCTTGTTGGCTTCCATAGTATGGCTCAATCTTAAGGCTAGGACAGAATTTCTGGAATTCTCTTAGCCAGTTTTCCAATGTTGAAGAAGGTACGACCACTAAATGAGGACTCGATTCACCAATTTGTTTCAAATAGGCCAAAAACGAGATAACTTGACAAGTTTTACCTAAACCCATATCGTCTGCAAGAATACAAGATATTTGGTTGTGGTATAATAGATTTAACCAATTAATACCTGTTTGTTGATAATCTTTTAATGACACCTCAGGATTTAGTAGTTTTGGCTTTCCTCTGAAGAAGTTAACAACACGATTCTTCTTCACAACTTCTTTTCTTAGGCTAGCCGCAGATGTTCTTGTTTTACGAGCTATAGGAATTTCCTCATCGTACTCCTCATCTTCCTCATCCTCATCGACAAATTCCATTTCTTCATCAGCTTGAAAATCACTATCAGGATCCTCATTTTTTTCAGGATTTTTTGTCCCATTTAGAGTAACCTCTGTGGTTGAATCTTTTTGACTTTCGCTGTGTTCTTTACTCTTACCTTCTGCATCCTGTGCATACTTGTCTATTTCATTAGACGATTTACTCTCAAGTGCTTTGTTAATACGAGATAATTCGATCTCGGGTTTGGTCTCAAGATCGGAATCTTCAGGCCCTGGGGTTTGGGCTGCCGAGCTAAAGTCTTCCACAATAGCATCACCTTCTGTTTCTGAACCAACATTAATTATATCAAGCTCTCCATCCGCATTTTCGTCATCAACATTCACACCCCATTTTTTTATTTGTGATGAAACCAGTTTACCATAAGATGAACACGTTTTTATAACTGACTCAATAGCATTGTAACCTCTGATAGATTGTCCAATTCTATCTAGCGCTTTTTCACCCTCTTTCCTTTGAGCTGCTCCCCTTCTCCCCCTCTTCTTCTGAACTGCTTGCTTAGCTTTCTTTTCCTTCTCCTCTTCAGTCAAAAATTCCTGTTCGGCAAACTGATATAAAGAGCTAAACGGTCTTGCTGCCTCTATAATTTTTGCCCGTTCGTATGTTACTTCTCCCAAATCCATGAGGTCATCAATAGCGGCTGTATTGACGAACTCTAATATTTGGTCGTCAATATTTACAACAGGAGTATGCTCTTCATATTCATCACTGCTAGCATCTGACATTGCTGCAGTTTCCTCAACGTCATCTTCATCGTCCGACAATGCAGGCTTTTTATTACGGTTGTTAAGCAATTGTTGTTTAGCTAGTTCTAAACGAGAATTTGAACTATCGATATATTCCCCATCATCCGTGCGCTTATCTGCGCGAACTAACTTTCTTTTCTTATGGCCACTACGTTGCATTTTTTCAAACATTTCAGAGTTAATACTACTACTTTGGCCACCTTGATTTATTGTGCTAGAGTATCTATCAAATATGGACTTCTTTTGCTTTTCCAGAACAATCTTAGATGAATCATCTTTGATTCCGCTCAATCTGCTAGTGACAGGGTTATATTGACGGTTTGGATTTGGTTTTTTACCCTTAGCAGTAACCCAATTTTGTCTCTGGTTTCTTATCCTTGTTAACCTTTCCCTTGCCAGCCCAAGGTCAAAAGAATTTGACTTGTACACAGCTTGAACTAGAGTTTGGGAGAAGTCTGGAAACTCGTCCACCAGCGTTTGGAATGTGCCATTCGAGTCTGAACTGGTCCCGTTCATCGTGCTCGGGATCACAGATGTCTTAGTTTGAGAATTAGTTGACTCAGAAAAAGCAGCAGGTCTAAAGACAAACTGTTCCCTCAGACTCTTTGTATTTGAAGTTTTAGAGTCAACCGTTGTAGGTTTCAGTGGAGAAGATGAAACCAGATTAACTTGAGTTGGTGAAGAACTTTCAGGAACTTTACCGTGAGCGTCTTCTGCTACCATACCAGTTCTACTTAAAGAACTTTAGTTTCTATTTCTCAAAATTTCTCTTCCTTTCCAGAAAGAGATCACTAAACAGGAAAAGAAATATAAATTTCCCAACCACTTTCTTGCCTTAGTTTACTTGATACTATGCCTGATGTTCAAGCCAGTTACGTTGTGTTTTTGCGAGAGTAAGCAACAGTATAATGGAAGCTTATTCTGCAGAAAAGAAACACAACACTTACAAGTCTTTTTTTTTTTTGCAAAGTAAATACGAACTTTGATGTGCAGTCAATAGGATATCCGAGGAACAGTGTTACGGGATGAAATCAAGTTCACTCTTAGAAACCTATACTTGATCGATGAGCCAATATGTCACGAAATTTATTGTGAAAATAAAAAATTGGCGTCACCTCAGTTTGTTTTTTTTTTCTAATTTCAATTTTTTTTTCTCTCTCTCTGCGTGTATAGTGCTCTTTCTCAGCTTTTATTATTTTTTTTGGTCTGCTTTAGTTAGAAATCAAAAAATTTTCAGTGTCCGGGTCGCATTCATGCATCGCGTGCAGGTGCTTCCTTGCTGTTAAGCCATCACAACAACCTTCGCAATGTAGCTTTTACTTCCGCCTGCGAACGTTAAAAGGGCTAGTGGCCAGTCGCGGTGCAGAACGATACAGGAACTGCTATGTTTTTTAGAGCCCTGTGAGATGACCTGTCACGCTCCGTGATGTTCTGTGACAAGTTGTAAGTCCGCATAGCTATCCAGATAAATAGTTAGGGTGCGTGGCACCGAAGATACGTAAATGTGAGCAGAATGCCTTGCGGTAGACTGATCTTTGAAGCTATTTTGCAAATATTGTTCATTCCTCTTGGCTTTGTCTTAAATAAGTGGGTGGTTAGTTCTTTTCCTTTCCATTCATGTGCAAAATCGTAATGGTTGGAGACTTGAACAAACGGCTTTCTTCCTAATAAAAGAGGCACATCGCAATACGTCTTCTACATCTGCGGGGAGGAGAGAGCAAACTAAACCTAAAATGCGTGTGTATAGCTTTGGTTCCAACGGTAAATATCAGCTTAGGCCTACGCCATGATGAAGACACGTTAGCTCCCTTGTTGAGCTTTGAAATTGCAGAGGGCCTGCAGGTAAAGACGATAAGTTGCGGCGGTAATCATTCTCTATTGCTGTTATCCGATGGGGTTCTTCTTGGCTGCGGTGACAACTCCCAGGGTCAGTTGAAAGACATTCAGAAGGGCCTTCATGTTGTCGGTTGGGAGAAAGTGGAGACCCCGGGCAAGGTTATCTCTTGCGCAGCGTGTTGGGAGAGCACGACTATAGTGACAGAGGATGGGGTTGTCTATAGCAGGGGAAGCGGGCTGAAGGGGGAGTTGGGCCTTGGGAGAAGCTTATTGGAATCGAAGAAAGAGTTTCGGATGGTGCTGGATGTATCGCAGCACAAAAACCCTAGGCTATATTCTTCCTTTCAGGATTGTCTGTTGGTGGTGGATAAAGCGATAGGGTCACAAACGGGAAGCATTGTCTATGGATGGGGAAACAACACCAAGTGCCAGTTGTCAGAGCCTAAGTCGCGAAGCATTAGTGTTCCTCAGGTTATATATGAGACTGAACACACAACAGTTTCTGAATGCAGCATGGGTAAGGACTTTGTGATATTAGTGGATTCTCGAGGAAGGATAGCGCATTTTCAAGGTAACCTGCCTTCTGGATTTGTACAGAGTTATGACGAGCAGTGGAAATGCAGTGAGCAGCTGGAGATTAGGAGCATGTGGAAATCAGTCCATGTTCGTCCACGAGGAACTGACGAGATCCACTCCTATGGGAACAATATCCACAGTCAGCTGTTTCCTGGCATCGCATCCACCGAAGCCGCCAGCATCGCATCGTATACGACGGGAAGTGAGCACGGGATGCTCTATGGGAAGTGCAAGAGCAACGGTGGGTACGGTGTGTTCTGTTGGGGATGGGGAGAGCACGGGAATTGTGGGTCAGTCGGGAAGACCGCAGGGTGGATCAATGATAAGGCAAACGTCAGCAGTCCTCTCAACCTTGTAGCTAGTACCAGGACAGCCAAGATACTGCTGTTTGGTGGGTGTGCAACGACGTGGATAGTCACAGAACAGCCTCTATCGCAAGAAAATTAGTCGATTCCCCCAGGTATGCTAACTTGTATAATAGTATATTTATTTTTTACTAGGATAGTTCTTGTGTGTACAAATTCAGCTACGAAATATAAAATCCACAACCACAAATTAAACTTGACACATCACATACGGCGTAATTAAATCCTGGTCATGCCATGCATACCTTGTAAATCACAACAACCAATAACAATTTGGGAAGTGATATGAATATGTATAAGAACGCTGCCCCCACCTGATGCTCTATACTACACTACACAGGCAATACATATGAAATACGTCATTAAACACGATACACATCATTTGTCACATCACTCAACACTTACTACACACGTGCTCAAAGTGGCGAATTGTCTGCGGGTGCTTACCCGGAGTGGGGTCTCATGGTTTAATGGGTGAAGTGGTACAGGGAGAGGGTAACGGTAGAGAGAGAGAGAGAGAGAGAGAGAGAGAGAGAGAGAGAGAGAGAGAGAGCAACAAAGGCGAGTGGAAAGGAAGACTGAGAGTGTTCGACTTAGCCGTTGCTTTCGGTTGGGGGACGCTGGAAGTGCCAAATCTCTAGGGGAACGGCAGTCGAGCAGGTTAGAGGCAGGTGTTGTCTAGAGAAACCATTTTGAGTGAGGGTACAGGTATTTGTACTACCGTATAGCGAAGGGCCTCAAGGATATTGAGGAAACTTGTCTTCACTCGGTCTTTGTATTTTGACTGAATTGTCCGGCATACACTGACGAGAGGCGTTTCTGGGTATACACAAGTTAAAGGCAAATCGAGGCAAGAAAGGTCGAGACGCTGTCTTTGGGAACTAGCAGGAGAGGATAAATAAACCGGCATAGTGAAGAGTAAAACAAAGAGGAAGAGAAAAGGGAAAAAAAATAAATAAAATAAATAGACAGAGCTTTTGAGAATTCTAAAGCAACTGAGAACTGGATCATGAATGATTTATCAATGATGGGGTATCCTGGCATGGGCCCACAACAGCAGCAGCAACAACAGCAGCAACAACAGCAGCAACAGCAACAGCAGCAGCAGCAGCAGCTGGGTGTCATGCAGCCGCATTCAATGATGAATCCTATGAATACAAATATGCCCCCACCTGGGATGATGTTAAACACAGGGAATGAAGCTATCATGGGCACCAGTCTTTTAGGAGGAAACCCTAATTCCAACATGGGTCCTAACACAAACTCACATCAGCTGTTGGATCAACTGATTAATAAGAACCAAAATGTTATCAACCTGCAACAGCAACAGCAAGAGAATGTCAATCCACAAATGCAAATTCCGATGGGCATGCCAATGGGTAACAACAACAACAACGGCAATAACCTAAGTGGCACCAACAACAATAGCGGCAACAACAACATCTTGAACAATAACAACAATAACAACAATGTACATACTGCTAATATATTGAACATGAATGGTAACAATATGATGAGGAATAGTGGTGGTGCAACTTCAATGAATCTGGGGAATATTGGAGGTAGCAGTACGGGACAAATTCCAAGCTTGGCAGGCCTCGGAAATAACAATAACATCAGCATAGCTCCACCACAGCCAAATCCAAATGCAAACAATCCGGTGTACCACCCTCATTTAGAAGATCCATCTTTATTGAACAACACTATATGGAAATTGCAACTTCAATTGGCTAATATCTCAGGGCAATCTGTCGGTCAACCTAACATCTATGCTAGACAAAATGCCATGAAGAAATACCTAGCAACGCAGGTTCAACCACCTAATCAGAACCAACAGCAAGTACAAGCACAAAATCAGATTGCTGAAGCATCAAAATCTTTGGTAGATTGCACTAAGCAGGCGTTGATGGATATGGTGGCACCCGAAGAATCAAAAATGAATAAGAACATGCACCCATCAAGCGCTGCTTCCAATTCTGCAACTGGGAATAGCACTATTTCAACACCTACAACACCAAAAGTGGAGATGAACAGAGAGCAGCCATCGACACCATCTTTGTTACTACAGCATAAAAAGCTTTCCCAGTATAGTATCGATGAGGATGATGAAATAGAAAATCGCATGGTTGCACCCAAGGATACCAAATATGATGACCAAATTTGGCATGCAATTGATTTGTCGAATTTACAAATATTCAACATAAGCCCTAATCTAATGAAATACGATTTTTTAACAAGATTATATCTGAATGGTAATGGTCTTGATAAAATTCCTCCTGGCATAAAAAATTTGAAGAATTTGCGTGTTCTTGATTTGTCTCATAACAAGCTAACAGAACTACCTAAAGAAATCGGAAGTTGTTACCAATTGAAATATCTCTATTTTTTCGATAACCAGATAACTACTCTACCTTGGGAACTGGGAAATCTATGTAATATCCAGTTTTTAGGGTGTGAGGGGAATCCACTTGAAAAAGAACTCCTAAAGATTTTAACAGAAAAATCCTTTACAGGCTTAATATTTTATTTGAGAGATAACAGACCTGAAGTCCCATATCCAAATGACCGGAGATTTATTGAAATCAACAATGAAGGTGAACCCCAAAAAGAATATAAATCAGTTCACGATGCCGACTTGGCATTGAGTCCAGAATTACAAAAAAGAAGCTTTACCTTACTTTCTTACAATACTCTGTGTCAACATTATGCTACCCCCAAAATGTACAGATATACTCCTTCTTGGTCATTAAGCTGGGAATATAGACGTGAAAAATTAAAAGAGCAGATATTAAAATTTAACGTGGATATCTTATGTTTACAAGAAGTTGAAGCTAAAACCTTTGAAGATTTTTGGCAGCCACTACTGGATAAGCATGGCTATACTGGTATATTTTACGCCAAAACGAGAGCTAAGACTATGCAATCCAAGGACTCCAAAAAGGTGGATGGTTGTTGCATATTCTACAAAACTTCAAAATTCAAGCTAATGTTTAAAGACGTAATGGACTTTAGTGGCGCTTGGATGAAGCATAAGAAGTTTCAAAGAACAGAAGATTATTTGAATCGTGCGATGAATAAGGATAACGTGGCAATTTACCTAAAATTACAACATATTCAATCTGGTGAGGTTGTATGGGTTGTCACCACGCATTTGCACTGGGATCCTAAATTCAATGATGTGAAGACCTTCCAAGTGGGCGTTCTCCTAGATCATTTGGAATCACTCTTAAGAGAGCACAATCCAAAGCAGGATGTTAAAAAATCACCTGTTTTGATTTGTGGTGATTTGAATTCTTATTTAACATCTGCAGTTTACGAATTATTGAGCACCGGTCGTGTTCAACATCATTTTGATGGCGAAAACAGAGACTTTGGCTATATGTCTGAGAAGAATTTCTCTCACAATCTTGCTCTCCAATCCAGTTATAACTGTATTGGAGAGTTACCCTTCACCAACTTTACACCATCTTTCACAGATGTTATTGATTATATCTGGTTCTCTTCTCAAGTTTTACGTGTTCGTGGTTTACTTGGTGAAGTTGATCAAGATTATATTTCCAACTTCATTGGGTTTCCAAATGACAAATTTCCTAGTGATCATATTCCAATATTGGGTAGATATGAGTTCATGAAGACGGGCAATTCCCAAAATACCAATAGTGGAAGTAGAAAAATATAAATAACAAAAGAGTAAAAACGATAGAATAATAATCCCCTCCACTGTTAATTTTATGGGTTTTGTTTGCTAAATTTAAATGTCGATACTAGGACTTAATCGAAAAACGAAATGGAATTCTTTCCTTTGAAATATAAACTGACTGGTTCTACACTTCCTTTGTTACTAATAAAGTACAATTAGCGCGATAATTCCCTCCTCCAGAAAGTTATTCCCTTCTTTTCATCTTGTTTATGACCCCATAAACTTATTAAACTTTTCAAATAATGCACTACTTGTTATTTTGAATGGAAATCATGGATATTACTTATAAAATTTGTTTGAAGATTTGTGTTTCTTTTCCAAATGACGCATTATATTCGATTGTCAACATGATAACAGCCTAACCATATAATATGTTATGTTTATATAAAACTATCTGTGGACTATCTTCTGTACAATAGTTATTCTTTTCAAAGAAAAAAATATTAATAATAATAAGTTTATACAATAAATACCAGAACTTTATTATTTGTTCCATTCTGCAGTATTTCTTGTAGCATATTTTTTTTGAGTTCTATTCATTGAGTATATACACAACCCACTACTGAATTAAACTCATTTAACACGAAGAAATTTGAGATACCCTGTGTTTCTTGTAAATGTAACCCAACAGTTCTAGAGTGTTTACAAGTATGAGAGCATTGCTATCTCATTTCTTATTACAAATGAGAAAATGTCTAAAACGTTGACTCAATTTACACATCGCTAGTTTCTAAGACTGCAGTATCAAATGAGAAATGAGCGAGTCCGAAAGCAGCGATGAAGAAAGAGAACTACTCATTAATACTAGGCAAAGAAGGTCTAATGCTGGTAACAAACTACAAAAATTACTTGAACAAGAATTAGAAGATTTGAAATCTAGAACAAATGCTTTGGAGGAAGATGAAATAGATTTATTATTTAAAGAAGATGAAGAAGATGAGGACTTCAAAAGCGAAACAGATGATACCAGTGATGTCGGAGAGGAAATTGAAGAGGGCACTAGTGAAAATAAAGAAAGGTCTATTCAACCGGAATCTTCAAGAACCGAAACTGATGGAAATGAAGATGACATGTTGAGTGATTCAGGTTCAGAGGATGCGAATAGTGATGAAGATGAGAATGCAGGTGAGAAGGAGCTGCTCAAACAGGAACAACTGCGAAAAAAGAAGGCTCAAAGGTTAAAGAAGAAGCCACAAATAATAAAGAGAAAACTTGGGGACTCAAATGATAATTATACACAATCAAAGAGAAAAAAGAGCTCTTTGGATACTATAAATGCTGAGACACTACTTTCAAACACCCGTCGGACATCTTCAAGGGCATCAGTAGTTCAGAACAAGCTTAGAGTTTATGAGAAGCTTTCTCAGGCAGAAGAGAAAAGAAAGCAAATACGAGAAAGGTTGAAGCTGGCTAAAGAAAAAGAAGAAGTGAAAGAGCTCACTCAAGAAGACAGAATGCGTATTGCAATAGAAACAGAGCAGCATAATCTCTTGAGTTTGAATAAGTACAAAGAACAGGAGGTTTCTAGAAAAAACTATAGACTAGCGATGCAACAAAGACAAAAAATGAAATTCAAACCTGGAGAATTAATTATTTCTGAACTAACGACACAGTGGGAGGTTTCACCTGTAATGGAAATCGAGGATTCAAAGCATTGGGAAGAAATGTTGGCAAAAAGAAATAAGAGAAGGAAAAAATACCCCAAAAAAGCAAAAAAAAAAGTTGAAGAGGATGTAAAAGTTGAACAAGTAAACCAGAGCCAAACTGAACTCTTAAATGATCAGAAAGATACTGTAGGGCTACACAATTTGACTTCGGATGACACTCACAATGACATTGAATCTGAAACAGTAGTACAAAGTAGTACAGATGTCCCACACCAGCCCAACAACAAAAATTCACATGAAAATAGTTATGATTGTAAAACAGAGAATTCGACAATAATAACGAACGCACAAACTGGAGCTAATTTAGAAACACAATTAGAAAGTCTCAGTAGCATATCAGCGAATCCAGACAAGGAGAATCACACATTTGTTGAAGCCGTGTCTAAGACCACAAGTACGTTATTATCTTCACCCAGCACTGACAAAAGCTCGAATAGATTTACGTCTGAGATTACTGATGATACAAATTCTGATCTAGTCAAGGGAACCCAAAATGACAGCCTTTCAGTAGAGACCGAAGTACTTAGAGACAACAGTCAAACTTCCCCGGATAATGAAAATATCGAGGAAGAATCAAAGTCCCTTCCAAATGATCCCAGTATAATGGTACCCAGGGATAACAGTTCGTCAGTAAAGAATGAAGATAATATCATAAAATATGTCGAAAATGACTCTAGTTTAATAGAAGGGAGTGGAAGGGATGATGCAATTCAATTGAAAGGTAATTTTAGTGATAAGGAAGACAAGAAGACGGTCACTTTCGAAATTCCGGTAGATAATCCCATTATTGAGAGCACTACAGTTGTCACTGAAGGCGATAGTAATATTATTACTGGTGAACCAAAAAAGGAAAGGAACGATTTCGATGAGCCCAACAATAACCAAAGTCACTTATCGAAAAATGGTGACGAAAATGGTGACGTTGTAGAAGATGGCTTATTAGAATATGAGGGACCACATCAGTTGGTGGCTAAGAATTTTGTATCTGCGTATTATGCTTTTCAAGATGGTGTGCCACCAAGTATGAATAAAATTCTATTCGGAATGGAGATAGCAGATCAACGTCGATCCTTAGAAGTGGAGAGAATATTTACTTCTAAATTACCAGAAAAAAATGTCTTCGATATAACCTTTGCTCAAATGAAACCTGATTTGGGACTTTTTGAGAAATTCCCAGCTTTTGGAGAGTTTGATAAAAAAATTGTTCAAGAAGTAGATGACAACTCTGTAAAAGATTTGGAGATAAAGATCAGAACACCTGTGCCAACTGGGATATTTTTACCAAGTGGCATGCGTAAAAAGTGTCTCATTAATAACCGGGATTGTCATTATTTTGATCCGAAAAATGGTGTTCCTTATTCTGACGTCGAAGCCTACAAGATCATTCAAGAATTGCAATCATTCAACTCTGATGGAAGTGCTGTCCACTTTTACAAATGGCTTGGTTTTGGTAATGGAGGTATATACTTAGATTCAAATGAAAAACCAGCTGCTGGTGTCCCTGATGGGTTTTAATTTCAAGAAATGCATTATATATTCTTTCTATAGTTTTTGTCCTTGCAATTTATAGACCTAACGACAATATGCTACCTATATAAAACACAAACCTGGCAACAATTAATGTTTGTTAAAGGCTTCTACAAGACCTTTGAAGTGCTGCTCTGTCTCTCTAATAATCAATGGGACCTCAATTTTTTTAGCTTGTTCCTCATCTTCTTGAACAAATTTTCCTTCATCTATGGCAGGAGTCAAGTCACTTTCTGCAGACATGTGGCTTAAACGTTGCTGTAAAAGGATATTGTACAAATACAAATAGTTTGTACCAAGAAACTGCTCTGGTGAAGATGTTGCTTTACTCAGTTTAGTCATGATAGTTTCAAACTCATTCCTTATTCTTGATATGGATTGGTAGAGTGGCTCTGACCGCTCATCTATGTTGTTTTTATGACTAACAGATAATGTTAAAAGACTAAACAACATTTTTCCGAACTGAATAGTTAATTCGTGGGGTGTTGTTAAAGTGTCTATTTGTGCACTCGTTTTTGTGGATCTGGTTGATATTGTAACTTTTCTTACATTTTGACATTGTACATCAACTAGCTGTTGAAATTTAGGCCATAGTTGTATTAGTTGAGAATTCAAGAAGTTATCTAAAGCTGATGGAACAAATCTTCTAGAGGCCTCAAACTGAAGTAGGTTGGTAATTCTAATAGATATCAAAACTCCAAAAATATCGTATGTATCTTGCATCAATTGCTCTGTAAATTCTACAGCTTGACAAAACGTGGGTTCGAATATCTTTTCGAGGAGACCGTTTAACTCATCTTCGGAGTTTTGATCAACTTTGAAAAATTTGGATAGAAATTTGTATTCTGATGAGCAATTATCTAAAACGGCCAGATTCAAATTTTTGTAGCCAATTTCTAAAAAGTTTTCGCGCTGATTTGTTTCAGCTATTTGGGAAACCATAACGGTGTTATCTTCCTTTGTTAAAAGGTCAATCCGTTTCTCCACTTGAAAGTATGCATTAATCTCTTCACTTGTAATTGTAGAACTTGTGAGTGAAGTGGGCATCAAATAACTTGAGAAACCGTACGAACCAGATGAATCTCCTCCCATACCGTTCGGTGATATGCTCAACCCATTACCCAATATATAATGATAATCGATATTTTTGTACCTCAAGATGGTTAAGGATCGAATATAGCGTCCAAAATATGTTTGATAATACCATCGCATGGTATAAGCATATGCTTGACGGAGTTCTAGGGCCATTGAAAGATTATTTTCAACCATGAATTGAAATAGTTTATTGACTTTCATCAAATCGAGTTGCAATCGCTGTGATGACGTAGGTATGTTATTTCTTAACGACTTTATTTTGAAAATAATATATTTCTTCGATCTTTCGAGAATTGCCAAGTTCAAATATTCAAGTATATCACAAAGATTTTGGAAATCCTTTGGTTTCAAATGACTACTACCAGCTTGTTTGTACTTTTCATATATTACCTTTTTGTCCCTGATAAAATCAATATTTTCCTGCCAAGAAGAGTTAATTTTTCCATGCAGAATATCCTGTATTACCTCGGGTGGAATAATCAAATCATTCACAAGAGGACTGATGTTTTTCAATTTTTCAGAATTATATTCTAATAAAGTCTTTAGATAGTGCGATTTCTCCCTGATCTGGTCCAGATCACTGGTGTGGCTGCTCAGCTCCTTTTGAAAATCGGTCAGATAACTTTTCAAAGGCGGCAATACCTCCTGCTTTGCTCTCTCAACATTTCGTCGCCTCTCCTCCAAATGCTCTCTTTCTTCCCATAACTTTTGGTTTGCAAGCCCATCCAGCTTCTTATGCTCAGTAATAAATGATTCATAAAAGTCCTCGGGCTTCTCAGAGTTTTTTAAATTATCTACAGCTGTCGAATTGACCCCTAGAGTTTCATAAAGTGCCTCCATTTCCTCACTTTCGGTCAGAACAGTTGTCTCAACGACTTCCTGACTTCTACTTCTGTGCTAAGCGGAGAAGAAGTAAGCAACAAATTTTTATTGCCCTTACCAAAAGCTAATTCTGGTTAGATGGTATATATGGAGTAAACAAGCTATCTACTGCCGGATGGAAGCTGGAGATGTTACAGAAGTGAGTGTAAAAGACCATTAACTAAACGTAAACAGTGTGCTTGACAAAAGATAATCCAACCCTTTTTGGCTTTTAGGTCTTGGGACAAAAGATTTTAGGGTTCGCTGGTCGCGCTCTCGCTGTGTCAGTCAGTTAAATACAAGCCCTAATGCCGAAGAGCTCATCGATCTTTCCTGCTGATACATATCTATGATCCCAGTAACCTTGCTGCCAGAATTGAATCAGTGGTCCCTGTCCACCAGCTTCTCTCTGTCAGTTTTACCTCTGAAGGGGGGCTCACGGTTACACCGTTTTCACCCAAGTATATGGAGCCTATTGTGATAATGACGCTGTCCACGACACCTGGCTCAGCCAACAACTGGTTGATCACCTGAGCGCCACCTTCTACCATCACAGACTTGATATTGTATTCTGATAATAGTCTGCTGAACAAATTTGCCCACTCGATCTTGTCTGTTCCGTAAACTAAGTAGGATACACCTGCTTCCCGGTTAACGGGTTCTTGAGCAACCACCACAATAGGTTCCTTGCCACAACCTTGCTTATGCAGTTTCTGCATAGTAGAGCCTGAGTACTTCCATTTCTGTTTGGTATCAATGATGATTGGCCTTGGAGAATTACTCTCCATACATTTTTCAGCACCGGGAGAGTCCTCTGGCGCCCATTTACAATTTAATCCAGGATCATCTGCAAGCACCGTGCCACTTCCGATCATTATCCCGTCATGATGGTACCTTAAAAAATGGGTCATTGCTTTGGTTTCAACATGAGATATAGCGGTTCTTATACCTGGTCCTTTGGATATCTTAGCATCGATAGATTGAGCATAGGTCAAAGTTACAAACACCTTATTCTCCAAAGGGCCTGGTAAATACCCCTTGAGGAATAAAGGTAAGTCTTCTCGAATAGTAAGCATAAATTTGGTTTGGCAATGATAACTACCGATTGTGGCGTTTCTGCGCTAGTAAAAGTATCTTCAAAAGGTGCCTTGAAGGCTTCTTTAAAGGTTGTTTTTTTTTTGCAATTTTTTTCAAATTGTGTTTATATAATCTATATTATTATCTATGGAAATAGTTATATTCAAAGTGAAGAATAATTAAATTGTAATGACAATATAGCTGCCCGTTTGCACCTATTTCTGTGGTCATATATCACTATCGCGGTGCTTTATTCTACTCATCTCATCGTTTTCAAGCTCCAGCTGTCGTTTAACCATGATATCGCGTTGTCTTGACTGCCTGAGTTCTTGTCTTGCTCTCCATAAGTCTAGTTCGCTCTGTGGATCAATCGAGTCATCATCATCTAACTCCATCGTTCGCCTCAATAAGTCTTTATCTGTTGTAGTGTAGTTTAATTCCGTTTGCCTCTGTAATTCCTCCCTCTCAACAGCAAGTTTGTTGGCGGCCTCAACAGATCTCTTTAAGGAGTCCTTCTTGAATTCGTTTCTTATTTCATCTTTACTTTTATTTTGCTCGTTAACCCTCGATAGAAGAACTGGTTTGTGAAATACAGTTTCCTCTTCGCTGCTGCTTGAGTCCTCTTCGCTGGAGTAGTCACTGCTACTCCTACTAGACATTTCGAAAAATTATCAACAGAGTAAGCAATAGTAGAAGACACTGATGTGAACTTCTTGACCAAATTCAACGAGAGTTATTTAACCTGGACACTTTTTCAACAAGATTAACGGTCGGCCCTTAAAAAAAAAAGATTAAATTAAGTAAAAGCATCAGATACTACGTGACACTAGAAACAAGACAGTTTCAAACTAGAAAAAACTCAAAAAATTAAAGATTTCAAGCTGAAACCAATAAGACTCAAAAGTAAATACTAAGTCTAGAAAAAAAAAATCTATTGGTACGATGCACATATATGAAATTCTATCAAATTACCACGACTGGTACCTCTTGACACATCTGACGTTTTCAGGGTATGGCAACCTTCCATTTTCGGGTACAAGCAGTTGATCAACTATATGTGGCACGTTCTTTGGTGTTATCCTTCCCAGCCATACCAAAGTATGTTGATCCTTTAAGTATATCTGGATGTTGGCTGCAAATTTGTGGCCTCCGACGTGGTTTATGTATTCTACAGTGACACCATTACTCCTCAGGTCCGAATTATCCCTGTATAGGCCATGTTTCTGTAGCTCCTTGTCAAACAGCTTCTTTAAAATAGGTGCAGAGATACCGCATCTCTTGTCCCGGGTAGTATGTGAGCAAATGAACACATATGCTTTTGACCTAGCCTCAGAAAGAACACTGTATCGCTGGATCAGGCTTTTGATGTCGAGATGCTCATAGTCGAGCAATTGTGGCACGAGCTCATCCAATGTCTGTTCTACCAGGTCACTCTTGAGGTCATTTATCCATATGCCGAAGGGCAAAACGAGGACGTTGTTCTTAGTGCCCCTCATCGCCTCTATATCCAGAATGTTGATTGGCATCGACGTAACATTGCAGTTGAAAGAAACACCCTCATTCGTTGCCACATTTGAAAACTTCTCTGCGTTGTTCTCACACCATTCACTTATCTTATACTGCACGGAATTCGGTTTCTCCTTGCACGCATCGAATTCCCAGTCCATCTGCGAAGTAGGAATGATGAAATGCACCTTCGGAACCTTAGACGAATTGTAGAGCTGTGTGTCCCGCTCTATGCTCATCTTCCCGAACACCCGCTCTCCGGCAGCCACATCATCCCCACAGTCGCAATCCAAACATCCCTCATCGACAATAT
Organism: Nakaseomyces uthaithaninus; assembly: GCA_030564085.1. Lineage (NCBI taxonomy): Eukaryota > Fungi > Ascomycota > Saccharomycetes > Saccharomycetales > Saccharomycetaceae > Nakaseomyces > Nakaseomyces uthaithaninus. Next base: position 92,741 of record JAJLUB010000026.1, read on the forward strand.
CAATGTTCCTAGCAATATCAAGCCTAGCTTCCTCATCAAGTAACGTCATCTTCTACTCGGCCCTCACGCACTCTCTTTCGCTCTCAACTTCTGACCATCAAACAACCCTCCTTCGAGTGTTATCGTCCCCCCTGCTGCACTGCTGGTATGCTTCTGCTGAGTGGTCAACGTTGTAGCCTTTATATACGCCATGTCACCCCCCCGGGGATGGGGGTGCCAAGTTAATTGGGTGCTTGCTATATTGCGTAGTCAATACACCTTGATCTCGAAGGCTATTGTTCCCACGGAGGTAGCGGGACCTGCGGCAGTAGCGAGGAGTAGCCCGCACGCGATGCCCAAGGAACCAAACACCCCACATAAACAGACGTACAAACATACCCCACATAAACAGACGTGCAACACGCCCCCACCCCAGTTTCTGTGCATATATCCGTAACGCAATGACAGAGAAACACCGTGGACAGCACGAAAAGAAATTGAAGAAGAGACAGTGCCCGCACCGCAGAGGAACTGCAGGGACTTCTGCGCCGCCATACTTTTCTCCGGTCTTTCTCCGCTCATCTCCGTGCCGCGAAAAAGCCATGCAGAAATCTTCCTGCCCTTCCCGCGCCTGTTTCTGTGCAGCACCAAATAGAAAGGAGCTGCACGTTATGCGCGCCCCCCGCCGTCTTCTGCGCTGTTGTCGCCCACTGGCTAAACATATCTCTGAACGAAGCAGCACGAGCGTTTACAAGGTCTCGAGTTACCCGCCATCCTACCATCAATGCGGGGTAACCTTTGGCTCCTCGCTGCGTTCTGTTCCCCCCCAGTTGCCGCCCACGATCAAGGTTGCCGCCCACGGTTGTTTTGCCTCTCGGCGCTTAAGACAACAATTCAGGAAAATACCGATGGGCGAGCGTGAGATCTCTGTTTCCAACGACACATATCCATAGGCTGCGTTAGCAAGCCTCTACAGCAGGTTCATTCTTCGGTTTAAGCACTAGACATGTTATTCACAATTGTGCCCTCAACGAGTTCTCATGTTGTTGCTACAATTTCGTTTTGTTCCTTGGCTTATAACCAGATACAACTGCAAAACGGACTGTGTCACACCGGAATCGAGCTGTAAACCGTTCTCCCCACCTGCCCAATTTGGGAGTTGGGAAGGATATTCGAACGCCCAACAGCACGTATAGCCGCCCCCCACCTCCCCAGCAATACCGTAACTGGCATGTTCCCTGTGAGCTCAGTTAATCCCCATCGACCCCAGCTGGTCGAAAGCACAGGTTGACGGAATCATGAAAGGGACTATGAAATTGGGACACGGCTGAAAGTAGCGCGGAGAGATAATTTTTAAATACATGTGATGTTACGTTATTAATGATGATACTCATGGGATTGAGGTAGAAATGGCAGGTATTTGACAGGCATTGAGAGTATTTGCGAAGACAGAGAGATGCTGAGTTTTTACTGCTTTCGCAGCATTAGCCCACTGCATTTGCTGCGTAGTTCCAACGCCTTTTGTTGCTTTCTCATTGGTTTTTTGGAATCACTCTCTCATGTTTTACTGGAAATGTGATCAATTTCCGATCACATTGGGCACTAATTAAGATGATAACGTGGAAGACAATTTCTACATACAATAGAAAACTACTGGCAGCGATGCCAACAGCACAGTTAGATTTGTATCTGCGTTAAATTTTGGTACCCCACACGAAAGATCAACTAGGTGGGAAGTTTACATTCCCCTGCCATACTACTACACCTTGGCTGTTTTTTCTTTTCTTAACGGGCCCTACAAAATTATGGTGGGGGGAAGGGAAGGGAAGGGTAGTGAGATAAGTGGGGGTATACCCGTTTTTCGGAAGCATTCATCTAGCTCTCTCTTCGATCACTTAGCGTCCTTTACGTAATGTCAACTACGGGGCCTCAGTATCTTCTTAGGTGTCATAATTTTGATTTGTTTCTACCGAGCAAGAAAAAACCCTGCGGAACAATTTTTCGGGAAACTTACCTTTTCTTTTTTTGTATACCCGGGAACAAAGTTCTTAAACTGTATTTCTTCAATGCTGCTGTCGGGTCTCTGTAGTAAATGTGTTTTCAATCTACTTAATCAGCCCTAAAGCGAAAAGACAGAAAAATATTAAATCACATTCTAGCATCAAGTATAAGTGGATGTATATAACATATGCGATTGGGTTGACATTTCATGAAAATAGAAAATAAAAAAGAGGAATAAAGTTCTCCCAAATAGTTTCTACACCGTGGATTGGATAGTGTTTTTGCTGTTTTGACTCTTATTAGGCTTTTTACCAATATCACCATCTTGAGACAGAGATTAAGAGTTAGCCAACTGCTCCAGGCAAGGGAATACGTTTTGTGACTAGATCGGTAAGCTGAATAAAATTTCAAGAATTTACTCAGAAGCGTATTTGGTCTATTATTTTTCTTCCTGAACATATTGTTAAAGAAAAGGAAACTCAGGTGAAGAAGCTAGTTGTTGGAAAAAAAAATAAAATCAAAATTTAGAACTTCTAATTCTGGGATATTTTTTTTGAAAAGTTGTATCATTATACTTATAACCTTTTTTTTTCTAGTATCCTACTCTTTCCTGGTAGACTGATCTTTAATTTTATTTTTTTCTGTGGTTTCTCAGTTGTTCTTGTTTTGCATGTTCAATACAAATAGCCCTGACATTTTGATCTGTTTATTCTTTTAGTTTGACTGGATTTTCGGCAATGGAATCAACAAAAACAGAAAGTGTAGGAAGTACAGGGAGTTTCGATAATGATGACGTTACGCAGGCCAGTAAATTGCCAATATTAGATTACAGTTCTAAAATGCTCCCGCATCATCACTTATATAGGAGAAGGTCAAACAAGGCTTGTGATCATTGCAGGAAAAGGAAAATTAGATGTGATGGTGCTGACACGTTCACGGGAAAGTGTCCGAACTGTCTGAAGTATAATGTGAATTGTACATTCATGTTTCATGAAGAACTTCAAAAAAAGAAGAAACGTGCAGCTAAGGAGAAACAAAATACTGGAAGAAGACTCAAAAGGAAGAAACAAAAAGATGTTGACCGTGAAAGCCATCCTTTCATCACTGATGAATCGATGACAGAAGAATCGAAACAACAGACACCTGCCGTTACTGATTCAAATGCATCCTTAAATGCTTTGTTTTGGGATCGGAATGAAAAAGAAACAGCTAGTGTACCTCCATCGGGTCCACCATTTGATGCTAATAATTTCGGAATAGATGCGTCAATGATGTTAAAGGGAGTTAAACATATTAGAGATTACTTACTTAATGATCGACAAAGCTACTCTGATTCGAACCTTCAGGAGCATTTTAGAACCATTGGTGAAGCTGGGAATCCAGAATTGCTAGAAGAGCTCGATGCTATGATTTTAAGAATAGATAGAAAGTTACAAGGTTTAGTTAATTATACACCGATAATTGAAAAATACTTGGAATCTTTGAAGAAATCAATTGGTGTAAGCACTCTAGGAACAGAGGAGATTCAAAAACCTGTTAGGCGACAATATACGACGCTCCTATTCACAGCACACAACATGTTGTACATTAAAAGAAAACTTTTTTCGCATTTTAAAACACAGACAACTTTAGGACATTCAGAATCATTATCAAAATCATTAGAACTTGACGTGATTAATACCCCATTATCTGAATGCAGTGTTGATTCAAATAGCAGTTTTAAAGAAGATTTTATGCCTGCCTTAAAAGATATCTTTTCGATCTACTTGAAATATTATGTTGTGCAAATGACAAAAGTAATGGAGGTTTCCTCGATGCCAACATTAAGTCATGATAATAGACTGTATGGAATATTGACTAGAGAACAAGCTCTTTCACTTATAGAAAGTTTCCAGACGCTTTTAATATCTTCTTCAATATTTCCAACTGATGGTAAAGAATGTTCAAACCTGGTTGAGAAATATTATCAATCGAAAGGATCCGAGATGTCGAAACCTGAATTGCTATTGGTAAATATGTGTCTTTGTTTGGGTGCACAAAAAATGAGGAATCAAATTATAAGGAAAAATAAAGCTTTTGAAAATATTTCTGAGGAATTACTATTAAAGGTAAAAAATGTCACACTACTGAATTCTGTTTACTTCTTCCATAAAACTAGCTCAGCTACTGTTACTATTGAGACTCTTCAAGGTCTTTTATTACTTACACATTATGTCCAAATTTACATCAACACTGAGACTGCAGCAGGCGTTCTAATGGAGGCTGTAAATATTGCCTTTTATTTAGAGTTACACTTGCAAAACTCATACGTATTTTTGAATACCCATGAGCTGATAAAAAGAAGGGTACTTTGGATGTACTGTTTTTCTGTGGATAAATATTTCTCTTTGATATTGTCGAGACCACCTCTGATAAGATCTAGTAATACAGATGTCCTTACTGCGGAAGAATTCTTCTCTATCGTTAATTCTGTAATTTTGCCAACTTTGACAGATAATTCAGATTCCTTAAAAGAAGATACAAGTGCAAACCGCGAAAAAGTACTTAACATAGTTATTGGTCATTATGAGTTTCTACCAATTGTTATTGGCTATTTCAAGGTGAAATTAGTCAAAACTGAACTGCTTCTTTATGATACGTGCTTTTCGGTTAGAAGCACAATTGATAACACATTTGATGAAACAATCGACAAAGTTTTAGAAATTAAAAGCCAGCTAGATGAATGGAGAGAAAACTTACCAAGTGTTTTGAAGATTGAAAATTATATCGAATATATCGATCTTTTACATTCACAAATACCAGACGATAACTCTTTACCAAGAGTGGTTAATGTTTACTGTAGTGTTTTGAATATTCACTTCAGATATTACAATCTGATTATAAATTTAAGTTTATTTGCTAATACATTTATCGAAGATAATAAAGCTCTTTGGGAAAATTCTAGGCATGATGTTAAATCAGTGCAGCAGATCTTTCATAACAAAGCTAAAGATAAAAGTATCAAAATACTTAAATTATTCTTATCAGTGACTTTTGATCCAGACCTTTATTCAGAGCTTTCGTATTATTTGTTAACTGCACTTTTTGTTGTTCTTCTGTTTGTGATCAAAAACCTGAACAATACTGAGAATAATTGTGAGATAGTTTACTTAATAAACTTGCTAACTGATTGTCACACTTTCATCATTGGTGAAGATGAAAAAATGCTAGTGTCCGAGGATATGAAATGGAACATGTCTATTTTTTTCTTTACATTTTTGCTCCATAGCATCACTAAAAATTTCAGAAATGATGAGAATTCCAAACAAAACTTCAACTTCAAATCAAAATCGTTAAGTCCACTGCTAGTCCGACTGATCCAAACAAAGTCAACTATAAAGGAAGATATATTAAAACAATTAGAGTCCTTTGTCAGCATTATGGGGTTGTTCAAAGAAGATTCCAGTGAAGGCCGTGAGAGTAAATTGTTTTTGAATGGCATAGATATAAGCTCAGAGGATGATAAGGATGCAAAAGAATTGAGCATATTTTCGAAGCTTAATTCAGCGGCTATGAAAATATTACGTACACCTATTTTTGGGGCTGGTAATATAATCCGATGTAATGATCAGGAAATTCTAATCTCAGAAGAAGAAATTTGCAGAGAAAAAGAGACAGAGGATAGATCGATATTGCCATTGGATTTATATGATCCGGTCACGGAGACCAATCCGTATGATAATATTGATGATTTTCAAGATTTCTTATTGCAGGGATTATTTTTCTCTGATAGAGATATGTTATTCTCATACTCATAATATTGTAATAGAATATTCATTTCAATTTCACAAATACATAATCTTTATATTGAGCAAAGTGGATACTGATTTAGGTTCCATTTTCTCCTTGTTTTCCGATATTGTGGTTTTAGAAATCGAAAGAATCAGCTGGTCAATAGGAAGCTGTCAAGTGTTGAGATATCTGCATGGAAATATTAATTTTTGTAAGCTACGATACTAATTAATGGTTTGAGATCCCTTTGGCTAAATTTTGTTATGAATTTACCTGTTCTGGTATAGTTGCTGTTTTGAAGCACAATGCCCGTTGATTTCTTAGTCCTCTAAGTCTCTTCAATTCTTCAGTTAAATGTGTGATGATAAGTTGATTTTTTTGCAATTCCCACATTTGTATGCTTGTAGTTTCGAATAGGGGAAGGAAACATTTGTAAATTTCATCCATATAATATTGCAAAAGCTTATCATTTATCAATCTAAAATTGTTTGTAATCATTTCTCTACGCAATGAGTTAAAAAGGAAATTAACTTGGTCAAAGCCTTGATGACTGAAAGATTTACTATAAGTATTCAGATAATACTGCAGTAAATTGGAAAGTTGAATTGATAAGTATCTATACTTTTTTAAACTTTTATGAAATTTTGAGTTTTGATTGTTCTTTGATCTCAACTGAACATTACCAGTGTTTTTAGGTATGGTACCCAACTTATTTGAGAGAGGTTTTAGTTGAAGTTTTTTTAGTTTTCTGTTCGCGAAATCTAAATGTGCTTTCAGTTTTTTATTTTCCAAGTTCAATTCATTCACTTTATTTTGAAGATCAACATTTCTTGTTCGTGGATTTGCAGATTTCGGACTGGCAGGAATTATATGTTGGTCGTTTGATTTTTCGTCACTTAAGGATTTTGGATTTTTTCTGCATATTTTTATGGTTAGAGAATCACAGGTCTCCTTGACACCATTGTCTACTTTATCTGTTAAGAGCAACTCTACATTTCCAGTGAAACTCTCAGTAGATGTTGTTTTTCTTTTCATACTAACAATTCCATATAAAATTTTATCAAGCACCTCTTTCAGAGAGCAGTCTTTTATCATTACCGCATATCTTTGAAGATCTAATTCTTCATAACATTGGGACAGAATATGTGATAATGTTGAATTTTGATCAATAAGCAAATTATCAATATTCTCTTTGGTTTCAGTAGGAAAAGGAGGGGACGGAAAAATATACTTATAAGGTCCAGATTCTTCAAAATCTTTCGAAATCTTTATTTCAGATAAATTGGTATCTTCATTTACCACAGTTTGTTGACGATTTGTATTATTGTCTAAAGACTGTTTCGCAATAGTTTGCTCTTCAATTACACTTGAGAGGTCAATAATTTCTGAAGACTTTCTTTCTAAGTTTTCATGTGCTTTAGCCGTTGATTTCAAAGCTTTTGTTTTTTTAAGTTTTCGATTTTCATCCAAAGTTAAATTCAATTCTTCGATTGAGTCAGAAAATACATTTTTAGAGCTTGCCTTCTGTTCGTTCTCAAAATTTGCAATACAAGATGCTGAAGATTCAAAACAATCATTAGAAAATGAAATATTTCTTACATTCAAGGTTTGATATTCACTTGGCTCATTTTTCGATTTATCCAGAGTAAAGCACACCTTCTTCGGCTCAATATCCTCGGCAATACTCGACTCGCCAGAAACAGACGGTTTCGTTTTTATCACAGGAATAGCTGGGAATAGAATTTCATTCAAGTTCGTCCTGATTGTTATGGCTCTTTCAATTGAACTAGAAGTACTATTAGAGATCATATTATGATTATAGAATGATTCATTTCCATCTCTTATTGATATTGGCGATAAGTCTGATAGTTGTAGGGTTAATCGTTCGAGATTTCTTGATGGCGAATTTGTGTTGGATTTGTAGTGGGTAAGTTCGTTACTATCATCATTGATGCTTGACTCTAATTTGTCCTTTGAAAACGTTTTGTGAAGGAGTTTCCAGTACTTCTTTTCTTGCTTTGGGCTTGAAACTTCTTGTTCAATGTCACTTTTTAAACTTCCTCGTCTAAAAATTGATTTGATGACATTTCGTGTACTAGATTCTATAGAAACATTTCTTGGATCTGTACAACTTGAGATTTCCACCCCTGTATGCTTCTCATTATCCAATTGGAGCATATCATTTTCCTGTTCAATAGTATTTAGATTCTTACCAAACAGCCACCTTCGAAAAGACATTGTTCCCAAAAAAGGTTGCTCGCTATTTAAGTTAGGGCTATTTTGTTCATTAGTCTCTTTGTCAAATGACTGCTTTTGTGTATTATCATGACCTTCAGATAAGAGTTCCAATGAGTTCAGGTCAATTCCATCTGTTCTGTCATTGAAAATGTCGTTAGAGTTGAAGGATGTAAACAATTCATTAATTGATTTATCTGTTGATGTATTTATTGCTGCCATGGTTATTCATTTACACCTACGTCCTCTTCTAGATCTGTAACAAATGACAAAAATTATTACTAAAGTTCTTTCAGACTAGCGTCACTCAGACATGATTTATACTGCAATCATTATTAAATACTCCATTATTAATGGTTCAAATAGTTTTCAGAAAGGTCTTTTATGGTTATCAAATGTATGACACAAAAACTATTTGCGTCGACGTGGGATATTGGAAAGAAGAGAGTCATGCCATTTCAATGTTGATAATACTGATAAGATTTTCACCAAATTCAACTTTTCTTTACTTTTATTTAATCGAACGATCACTATTTCTTTATTAAAGATGAAAGGTATGGATATTCGGTTTGTTAATTTTTTTTTGGTGCTTCATTACTATTTCAAATCAAATGGCCATGGCCGCTAGGTACAACTAAATGAGATCTCTTATATTATTCGACAATGTACTTGAATGTCTCCATTCACTGGTTTCCAAAGTTGTAGTTAAATTTAGTGGTGTAGAACACAAATGAGAGTAAACTAATAAATGAACGCGAGCACTGTTGATGCTGTAAAGTCTGTGTAGTTCACCTGGTTGATTTGCATTTGGGGAAAGAATCAATGGGTAGTAAAATATGTCATTCATTTGTGCTGTCACATTGTACCTCGTTCACTTTCTTACCTTTCAATTTTTTTTTTAAAATCAGTGTGCCATTCCGGTTTGGATAAGTTGGTTCAATAATAATTGAAGGATTAATGCAAAAGTATAGTCCAAAAATTTATAGCATAAACTGAAATGTAAAATATTTGTCAGCTCATGTACTTTTTTTTCTTTTTTGTATGAAACTGTCAATCACTTCTTGTCTGAAATGCTTATCTCTATTATTAACTGAATTCTTCAAACTTCTGAAAGCTCTCCTTGTAAAATCAGCATAGTATACTACAAGTAGCATTCTGTAATTAGTATACTCTGCGTTCCAAAAGATGTGGAGCCCATCATTACAACTATTAATTAGCGAATAGTTTTCGGCGAAATTATTCATCCATTAAAACATATTGAGTAATGTTTGAGTGAACTTATTTTTGTCTTTTTGATTCCAACCCAAATAATAATAAACAGCACGTATTAATTAATCGTTGAAGCAGTGATATACAGTATATTCTGTGTGTGTGGCAAAGAGTCATTAATATATTCTTCGAAAATGGCTTCAAGATTGGTCAGATTCGATAAAGCACATTTTGATAAAATGAAACAAAATTACTCAGGATAAGTACTGCAAATTACACATTCATGAAGTTAAATTTCAATTGCATTGCACCTTATACTGTCTTGAAAAATTCTGCTAGAAGCTTGAATTTCGATCAGTCTGTTGCCCCCAATTATCGGATATTCACCGCATATAATAAATTGATAATTCAGATTGCATATCTAATAATTATCAGCATGAGCAAAATGTAAAATGTTTGAATAGGAAAATTCGTTCCTACCAAGGTATCTTTTCATTGTCTTCTTTCAATGTGTCTCATTCTATAGACGTTAAAAACTTGCATTTCCTTGAAAGTAGAAAGTGATATTTTAAACGTTTCTCATGCTGTCCCTGAAATTGGTTAATGACAATCTCGAGCTGCTCGATCAGGAAATTGTTCAATTGATACACTTTTCTCCATTGAGTATTTCCCTTATGGCCATATTTTCAGTGTGGATATTTATTTGCTTGATACAAGACTATATACAAGTGCAAAAGAATGGTAAATGAGTATGGAATATTGTAGTTTTGCTTATCTCTTGACCCAAGCTGGCATCTTTCTGGCCTTTTTCTTACCTGGTTTCTTTCTCTCTACGTGCCTGTAGTCCCTAGTAATGACACCTGCCTTTCTTAACCTTGGCTTCAACAATGGATTGAACACTAGTAACGCTTTGGCAATTGCATGCATGATAGCTTCTGCTTGCCCAGTGGGTCCACCTCCTGAAGTGGTTGCAAAGACGTTGTACTTCCCTAACGATTCCACAACCTTCAAAGGGTAAGCAATTGAATCCCTGTCTTTCATTTTCACAAAGTAATCGTTCAATTGTCTTCCGTTAACCAGTATTTCGCCATTGCCTCTAACCAGGTACACCTTGGCGGTGGCAGATTTCCTCTTCCCTACTGCAATGCTTCTTCCGAATTCGTCAAGTTCTTTACGTTTTTGCTGTTGAGATTGGGCACTTGACTTCCTGACGTATTTTGCAAGTTCGTTTTTGATTTCAGTATTCGATAGCTGAGGATCTATACTATTCAATTTGTTTAGCAGTTGAACTAAATGCTCGTAGTGACGAGGTTTCAATCTAGTTCCACCACCAATAAGGGCGTAATCAGAAAACGTTATCCATGAAGGTCTAACCTTGCTACTACTGCTTTCTCCGACAGAACCGCTTGTAATGCCTAATTTCTCGCTTGTTGGGAGGTTATATTTTCTTAACAGCCCCTCCAGCCTTGCAATCTTCTCCTCGTGTGGCGGGTTGGCAGAGTAAAAAGTCAGGGACTTGGGAACTATCCGTGTTAATTTGATACCACTGCCAACATTGCGATACTCTTGCTTGACTAAAGCTGTCCCACTGAAATATCTAACGCCAGCACCGCCAGTTCCTAATACGAACCGTTTCAGAAACATTTGAGTACACACAGCACTGTGCTTTTCGCCGCCCTAACAGCAGTTCTTGTAAACTAGATATTTGTACAACAACAAGCTGCGGAGTAATTCGAGATCAGAGTCTTCCTCTTGTCTCTATGTCTTTTTACCTTGGCGGGGGACTTCACTCAGGACTCCTCACTTCTTACTATCACGAAGGCCTGCTAAAAAAATGAGGGCAAAAGAAATGCTTCTGTTACGTTCAAAAAACGATAATTATCCAATCCAGGTGCAGACAGTAGTCCGTGAACTCGTATTTACAATCAATCGGATGGGCTTCACAGTCTGGCTTGACATCAAATATGGTCTCAATATAAGAGCTCAAACGTTCTGAGTGGTGCTCACACAGGCAGAGAAAACGCTCTTTAAAGTTAGATGTTGCTATGTACGTTTTTGGCACCTGCTCTTTTCGTCTGATAATATCTGAATATGCCTTTGTACGTGTAGTCATGTGGTCCTCGTTGTTAGGTATGTTTCGTGTGACTATTTGGTCACTTAGAACGATGAAAATTTTTTGGGTGTGCCCTCTTCTTGCGCGTGTAACTGCCCATCGGATGCGATGGGCAATGTCAGCAAAAGATAATAAATTAGTGGTGAGGACCTCCAGTTGTTCAGTATCATATCGACAATTTTGATCACTAATTGATATTTTGTTCCAGGATTTCTGTACTAGAGAGGCGCTGAAGTACAAGTCATTGAGGATAAGTCAATTGCAAGTTTTTTTTACCCCATCTGAAAGGTCAATATAGTAATGGATACCGACGCTGAGAAGAACATTGAAATCTGGAAGGTTAAGAAGCTGGTGAGGTCTCTGGAGAAGGCCAGAGGTAATGGTACCTCTATGATCTCGCTGGTCATTCCACCAAAGGGTCAGATTCCTTTGATCCAGAAGATGTTGACTGAAGAATATGGTACCGCTTCTAATATTAAGTCTCGTGTGAACCGTCTTTCTGTGCTTTCCGCCATTACTTCCACCCAGCAAAAGTTGAAGCTGTACAATAGTTTGCCACCAAACGGTCTAGTGCTATACTGTGGTGACATCATTACCGAGGACGGTAAGGAAAAGAAGGTTACATTCGATATCGAGCCATATAAGCCTATTAACACCTCTTTATACCTGTGTGACAACAAATTCCACACCGAGGTTCTGGCTGAACTACTTGAGGCCGATGATAAGTTCGGTTTTATCGTCATGGATGGTCAAGGTGCCCTATTCGGTCTGCTTCAAGGTAACACAAGAACTGTTCTTCACAAGTTCACCGTCGATCTTCCAAAGAAGCATGGTAGAGGTGGTCAGTCTGCTGTCCGTTTTGCCCGTTTGAGAGAGGAAAAGAGGCACAACTATGTCAGAAAGGTTGCTGAAGTTGCAGTGCAGAACTTCATCGTTAACGACAAGGTCAATGTCAAAGGTCTTATTTTGGCCGGTTCTGCCGATTTCAAGACTGACCTAGCTAAATCTGAGTTGTTTGACCAGAGACTGGCTGCTAAGGTCGTTCAGATTGTCGATATATCCTATGGTGGTGAGAATGGTTTTAACCAAGCTATTGAACTTTCCGCTGATGCTCTTGCCAACGTTAAGTTTGTCCAAGAGAAGAAACTTTTGGATGAATATTTTGACGAAATTTCTCAAGATACTGGTAAGTTCTGTTACGGTATTGACGATACCTTGAAGGCTTTGGATCTTGGTGCTGTCGAAAAATTGATTGTTTTTGAAAACTTAGAAACTATTAGATACACTTTCAAGGACTCTGAAGATAGCGAGGTTATCAAATTTGCTGAGCCAAATACTAAGGACAAGGCTTATGCTATGGATAAAGCAACAGGACAGGAAATGGAAGTTGTTTCTGAGCAGCCTTTGATTGAATGGCTGGCAGAAAACTACAAGAATTTTGGTGCTGCTCTAGAATTTATTACTGATAAATCTCAAGAAGGTTCCCAATTTGTTACCGGTTTTGGTGGTATTGGTGCTATTCTTCGTTACAAGGTTAACTTTGAACAGTTGGTAGATGAGTCTGAAGATGAATACTTTGATTCAGATGAAGCTGAATCGGATTATGATTTCATTTAAGGGGTTTTATTTTATTTCAAAGGCATTATGTTAATTTCTCAAAGAAGACATTTTTTTTCTCAATTCATTTATAATTAATAATAATTCAGAGTTGTTGCAGGAACATTATTAACTTGTATAATACATCACTAAAAATCACCGTAAGATAAAGTTAGAAAAGTACAACGGTGAGCATCTAAGAATTAGTGGTTTCAAAACTAACTAAACACTTTCTGTCTCATATTATTCTTCGCATATGTACAGTATAGATTTGTAAAACCATATATCCGATTCCATAATTATATTCAGTAAGGGATACGAACAATATTATGGAACTAGTCAACTGTCGCAACTTCTAGGCTATTGTATGTGCATTATTTAAGCAGTTCAACACCATTTTGGGTTGACTATGTAACAATCTGGAGAGTATTGATTACCTATGGGTATGCAAATTTGGATGAGAAAAAATCCTCAATTCTTATTTTGTCTTTTGCTTTTTGCTCCGTTTCTTACCATTCTTGATTACATCCAAAGCATCTGTCTTCTCGTAACCAATAATATTATTGTGGCCTCTCTTCTTGACCAAACTATCTGCTAAATTCACCAGGCCACCCGTCAAATAGCTTCTTCTGAGGTCTTTTCTTATAGGTTGACGCAAGAGATTGTTTAATTGGGCCCTTATGCTTTTAGCTTCATCTTTCCCTAATGTTTTATTCATTTTCCTGTTCTTATTCTTGGCTAGAATGACATCTTTTTCCTCATCCTCTGAGTCTATGTCAATTCCAAGTTCATCAGCAGCGTTCTTTAACCAATTATCATCCTTTCTAAGAGATTTTGAAGCAATTTCGTGATCAGCCAGCTCATTAGCTAAACTACTTCTATCTCTTAGTTGCTGTAATATGTCTGTTTCGATCGGTAATAGTGGAACAGTTTTTTGCCATTTCTTTTTCGAGTGGTGGTTAGATCTCTCAGATTTAGAGGCCAGAATTCGTCTAAGTTTACGGAGTGGGCCCATCGCTTCTTGTGGGGAGCAAATCATGACTGCTACACCTTCATTTTCTCCTCTGGCGGTTCTACCTGATCTGTGAATATACATATCAGCTGAACGAGGAAGATGGTAATGAATGACGTGCTTAATACCTTTGATATCAAGCCCTCTGGCTGCCACATCACTAGCGATAAGTACCGTTGGCTTGCCTATGTGATTGTTCTTGTGAGACATTGCTTCAAACTTCTCGAGATTCTTCAAACGGTTTTTCTGTGTCATGGAGGAATGTATTTGAAAACTGTTGACACCAAGGTTTATCAGATACGCATTAAGCTTTTTAACGGAATCAATTGCGTTGCAGAATATTAGAGTGGTACCTGGGTACATTGTGACGAAATAGTAGCAATACAAGTCACGCTCTAGAGGCGCACACTCAATCAACGACTCTTTTATTTGGGAACTGATCTTATCATCTGGATTAGCATCTAGTAATAGTGGTTTCGATTTGAAGTGAACTTTCTTCATCAAGCTCTTCAAAACGATTTCCATCTCAGACTCGTCATCATTTTGTTTCTTCTTCCAGGAATTGTTGGCAAGCTTGTCGAACAGATCTGTGGAAAAGGTAGCTGAGAAAATCAGCGTTTGCCAGTGCTCTTTAATGTGTTGAGCTCTCCTTTGTACGTTCAAATGCTTGAGAATCTTTTCAAACTCATCAAAATGGCCATCCTGTAGCAATCTATCAGCTTCGTCGAGAACAAGGACATCGGTCTTCGCGAAACGCTTTACTAGGTCTGCATTCTTTTCCAATAACTCCAGGAACCGCCCTGGTGTCGCCACCACAATCCTCCCGCTGCCTTCGTACTTGAGAAGTCTCTCTTGCTTCTGAATCGACAAACCACCTGTGAGCGACAGGATCATGTATGGGTTTTTCTTGACCAACAGGCCACACACCTGAGTCAAGTGTTTGGTCACTTGCTGCGCCAGTTCTCTCGTGGGAGTGAATATTATACCGTTCGTCTTCGTGTTATCCTTCGAGGCAACCATCTTTTCAACGATCGGGATACCGTACGCAAGTGTCTTACCGGAACCCGTAGACGCCTTGCCCATGATGTCCTCGCCCTCGAGCGCCGGCGGGATCGCCATCCTCTGGATCTCGGTCATGTTGGTGAACCCAAGGTTGGCAAGCCCATTCAGCGTGGTCATCGAGAGCTCTACGGTTTCCGACCAGCCGGGCATCTCCACGGAGCCCACATCCTCAAGGTCTATCTCAGCACTGAAGACATTCTCCTTCAGCTCCTGCTGTGCCTCCGGAGAATCACTATCGTCACCGCTGTCACTACCTTCACCACCATCACTACCTTCACCACCATCACTATCGTCACCACCATCACTGTCGCCAGCGCCCTCGCCCTCGTCCGCGCTGCTCTCAACTGCCCCATTAGCACCTGCGCCGGCGTCGGCGGCCTCCTCCGCGTCGAAGTCCGGGAAATCGCTCTCAGACTCCTCGTCAGAGCCCCGGACGTTCTCCTCGCTCGCTATGAACTGCACCCGCCCGTTCACAACCTTCACACCAACCCCATCAATCTCCTCCAGCCCGTAGAACCCACCGAAATCATCCAGAGTGTCCGGCACCTCCACCTTCTTCCACCGCAGCTCCTTGTCCGTAACAACCTTTCCCATGTCTCGCCTATATCCCCGCCTGTCAGCTATCAACGTGTTCCTCAGCACCTCCCACACATTAACAGCACACACCAATACATCCTCATCACCACTAATATGCTCATCGCATAGCTCATCGCATAGCTCATCGCATTGATAAAAAAATTTTTCAGCCAAATTCACCTCTCGGCCACAGAAACACCCGCACAACGCACAGGTGCAATCCAAGTCGCGATGCCCAACTACTTCTGGATGTGCAGCCCAGTGGGTACATCAGCTCTGCCGGTGCTGGACTGGTGGAGGCTGGAGGCTGGAAGCAGGAGGCTGGAAGCAGGGCATGATGCTGTCGCGGAAGAGGACGAGCATTACGGGGCGTTCCGGGCGCGCAGCGCCGCGGATCAAGCCTGCGCGGGCGCGGAAGGTCATCCGGCGGTTCCACTTCCTGATCGGCCGGCGGGCGGTGCTGAACGGGCTGCTGGCGGTGGGTGAGCTGCGGGACAACGACGAGCCGTGGAACGCGGCCGCGATCGCCGCGTACATGGACGCCCGGCCCGCGCTGCGGGCCGCGTACCGGCGCGGGCTGGAGGCGGTGCGGCCGGACCCCGCGCTCGAGGCACAGCTGCTGCGGCTCCGGCGGGGTGCTGGCGGTGCTGGCGGTGCTGGCGGTGCTGGCGGTGGCGACACTGGGGACGCGGGCGAGCTGGCGCGGTGTCTTGGGTACGTGCAGGGCGAGATCGCGGGCGGCGGCCTGCAGAACTACCAGCTGGCGAGCACGGTCGGGCAGGACAAAGGCCGGGGCGGCGACTCCTCGAAGCTGCTGGTGCAGTGGCTACGGGCGCTCGGGTACGGCAGGGCTGCGGGTGCCGGTGGCGATGCCAGCGCTGGTGCCGGTGCCTCGGGCGCGGGGCTGCGGGCGCTGGAGATTGGGTCGCTGAGCGTTGCGAACTATATCTCGACGAGCCGGGTGTTCACACGGGTGGAGCGCATCGACCTGAACAGCAATGCGAAGGAGATCGTGCGGCAGGACTTCATGGCGCGGCCGCTGCCGCGCGACGACTCGGAGCGGTTCCACCTCATCAGCTGCTCGCTGGTGCTGAACTTCGTGAACACGCCGCAGGAGCGGGGCGCGATGTGCCGGCGGTTCTCGGAGTTCCTGCTGCCGGGCAGCCCGGACACGCCGTCGTACGTGTTCGTGGTGCTGCCGCTGCCGTGCGTGGCCAACTCGCGGTACACCACGATCGACCACTTCAGCGCGCAGATGCAGTCGCTCGGATACACGGTGGCGAGACAGCACAGCTCGCACAAGCTGTTCTACTGCCTCCTGCAGCGCACACACGCACCCACCACCCCAGTGGGTACCAGAAAGAAAGAACTGAACCCAGGCCCAGGACGGAACAACTTCGCCATTGTCCTGTGAAGAGATTTGGTGGGGAACGGGGAGCAGGGAAGGACACATCCGTTCTGGTCATGTCGCCAAGTGTGTATAGGACCACCCGTACATAGATGCCATGCAACGTCATGTCTATATATCCTAGCTGAGTAGTTATGCTTGAAGTAAGAAGATGGGTACGCTAAGAACGTGACCTCACTATTCACGGGTTCTTTGGGATTTTGCTTTGTTGGCGTAAAGGCCAAGGTGCCGTCCCCCAGAGTGCAATAAATAAGACACGGCGAGACGTCATGTGGAAGAATAAATTGCGGGGGGGGGCAGGGGGCATGGAAGGCTGCTGAAGGGCTTCAAGAACTGTTCAGGCGCTGGCGAAGACACGGAACTTGTTATAGAGCTGTTTTTAGGGTTGGAATATAGACGGGACACGTAGTATAGCAGTTGCCAGTTAAGAAAATAGACTTTACGCAAGGGGAAGAATTGGCAGTAGCTAGCGAACGGCTAAATCAGGGTGAACTACTTACGTGATCGGCTACTTTTGGTTTAGATTTACAAATATCTTGCGCGTTTAGGATTGGGACAGCAAAAGGGAGTCAAAAATCTTACCTCCAAGAGTTGCTAAGAGAAGAAAAGAAGCGAAAGGAAATTCAACTTCAGGGCTGATGACGGACAACAGGAACAGCAATAACAGGGATGCGTCCATGATTGACGTATCTGACGCTGGTGCTGCGGAGATCACGAAAACGAGTGACCCTCTGAGTTATAGTTTCTCGCAGATGAATGTGGACAGCGCTAATGAGCTCGAACCGCAGCTGACCTCAAGACATCGGTCCAGGTCCACATTGATCTTTGATGACGATGACGAGATTCCGTTCTACTCTAAACACGAGGAGCACTACTCAGGGACTCTGTCAGATTTTGACGGCGAGGAGAACAGTACAGGGACAAGCAGCATAGTGAGTGCTGAGAATGGCTCGGACTCAAATATGATGTTTGACAATGCGGACACGACTACAGAGACAACCACAGAGACAAAAGGGAGTCAAACTGACACTACTGTACAGGGCTCCGCATCGCAAGCCAGCTCAAAAGGTGATCAGCAACCTTCGAGGGACGTTAGATCTGGGAACATGGTACCTGTAGATATCACGTGGCAGCAAGGCGGTAACAAAGTATACGTGACTGGTTCTTTTACTGGCTGGCGGAAAATGATAGGGTTGGTCCCTCTTCCTGAACAACCTGACATATTGCATGTAAAGTTGCAGCTACCTCCAGGAACGCATAGATTCAGATTTATTGTGGACAATGAGCTTAGATTCAGTGATTTTCTCCCAACTGCAACTGATCAAATGGGTAATTTTGTCAATTATCTTGAAATTGCACCACCTGAGGATGCTGCAGATGGGGCCAAAGCTGATCGGGCAGGTACGGAATTGGGAGGACAACTAAACAAGGACGACGGTAAGAAGCCTATGAGCGCAAGATCTAGAATTGCTCTGGAGATTGAAAGTGAGCCTGATGATTTGGGTAATGGCTATAGTAGATTCCATGATACCACCCCGTTGAAGCCAAACTTTGAATATACTCAGGATATCCCTGCAGTTTTCACTGACCCTAACGTAATGGAACAATACTATCTCACTTTAGATCAACAAAAGAATAACCATCAAAACATGGCATGGTTAACACCTCCTCAGTTACCACCACATCTTGAGAACGTTATTCTGAATAGTTATTCAAACGCTCAAGGTGAATCTTCAAACGAGAATAATTCTGGTGCTCTCCCCATTCCAAATCATGTGATTTTGAATCATTTGGCAACAAGTAGCATCAAACATAATACGCTATGTGTCGCATCGATTGTTAGATATAAAAGGAAATATGTCACTCAAATTTTATATGCACCATTGCAATAAGGCACTTCGAGCTCCTTATTTATTCTGATGTTTTCGTTTCGACCATTTTGTATGATATATGATTTTTTTTCCTGAACACTTTTCTTATAGATTAAGTACTTTTTAATGTTTCATTTATGATGTTATACTGATTTCCATCAGCTTTTGATGGTGAGACTAATGTTTGTTTTTTACTGATATTATATTCGTTGTTCGATTACTTGTAATAAATTCTTTTAATTTTTTTATACATAAAATACAGAGTTCTTAAACAGCACAGGTCCCAATCTAGAATAGAATAATAGAAGGAAAGATGGGATTATTTGCATATCTGGTTTCGTTAGTGGTTGTTGCTTAGAAACCAGTTGACTGAGAATGCATCGCAGCGTTCATCAACATTAGAGGCTCGCCATCTCTGTTGTCTGAAGTTTTGGCCTTACCAGCAAATTCTTCAGTTAGTTTTTCAATAGCATTTGTTTGTTCTTTCTTGACAGAAATCTCATATGGCTTAATGTAATCCTCCAAAGAATTTAACCAAGCTACTTCCAGAACATAGTCATACTTTATCAAGTTGTAGGCGGTGTATAACAAAGCAACAAAGGCTTCCTTATTGCCGGTATCAACGAAGTAAGATAATAGATCGTGAACAACCTTTGTATCCTGTGAGATTGCAGCTGTCTCGATGGTTTCCTTCCATAATCTTTGCTCCTTTAGAATATCTAGAGCCTTTGCCCATTTCTTGTTTCTACGGTATAACAGAGCAGCAATCTTCTTGAAAAAGATCAGGTCATGTTTCTCAAGTCTAGAAGCCAGTTCGAGTTGATCAAATTTATCGTAAGAGTCAACAGCATTTTGTAGAGCTTTGTAATCTTCCTCTTCAATCATTAGATCGTGGTATGCCTTGTTTACTACCGAGTTGTTCTTTGGAAGAACATTGATCAAGAATGGTTTGATAAGTGGAAGATTGTCGGATTGAGAAAAGATCTTCACAGTTCTAGGAATATCCAACCTTGGCGTTAGAACGGACAACAAGTCCACCAACAAAGATGGGTGTTCCTTGACGTAAAAGTTGATAGCCTTGTAGTAAATCTCTAAGTTAGCAACCTTAACGATAATATCCTTGAAGTAGGCATGGTCAAAGTTATCTGTAGACTTTTCAATCATGGTCAAAGCAGCGTTATCCCATTCATCATAGTGGGCATACAAGAAAACTAACTCATTCCATAAATGAGCATCCTCAGCCGCTTTAATAACCTTTGGAATGTTGATCCTAGACCAGAATAGTTTGATGTGGTCGTAAGTCTTGGCTGTGTCATACTTGGCGTACAAAATTGCCAACTCAGTAAACATACCCATGTGTGCTCTTTCCAAACCAAGACCAGCTTCGAACAGAGAAATTAGTTCTTCGAAGTAACCGTTTGACTCGTACTTTTCAACAAGCTCATCTAGCTCTTCTGCATGAACAATCAGGTTCAAACCACAAATTTGTGCAAGTCTAAATTCCTTCTTGTCAATACATGCATTATTCACTAATTTCCAAACCTTGATGTTAGAGGCTTTTCTTGCAGTATCAACAGCAGTTTGATAATCATCCAAATAAACTAAAGTGGAAGCTAACTTGGAGTAGTTTGAAACACTAGAGTAGCACAGTTTAGCAGCCTTATAGTTTTTACTTTCTAATAATTTGTCACCTACTTCTTCCAAGTTTGCAGAGTTTGAGCCACTTAATAGGTTTTCAATTTCATGCAACTTGTCCAATTGAGCGTATGCTAAAACCAAACAACCATCAATCTTAGAAGCTTTCAAAGTTTCTCTAGCCATCAACAAGTATGGAATCAGCTCCTCGAACTTACCTGCTTGTTCTGCTAAGTCAATCACATTCTCATAATTAGATGGGTCGTTAGCCTTGATGTAGGAGTCAATTGCATCTGGAATACGTAGTCCATCAAGTTGAGAAGTACCCAATTGAGACCATAGCTCTGGTGTATTGATTTTGTCAGCATAGCTCATGCCCCTATCCAAAGACATAACATCTTCAATCAAAACCTTCAATGCCTTAGAGTGCATTTCATGCTTATCGTAAATCTCAAAAGCTTCCTCATTTAGACCATGCTCAACACATAGGTGAGCAATTTCTTCAGCATCATAGTTTTCTAATTTTTCGATGTAAGTGGAGACCTTAGTTGGTTCGTACTTGATAGCCGATAGCAACAACAGTCCTTGCAAAGCAGTGTTGTCGTTGAATGGAGATGGCTCAAGAATGATCTTTTCCAATAATTCGATCAATTCCAACTTCAAACCGTTGGTCATGAAGGCTTGAACAGTCAAAGAAACTGGTTCAGGATCCTTGAGTTCTGGAATACCAACCGAAATAACAGCATCAATCAATTGACGTCTGTGAATGTTTTCAGAGTCCAAAACTTGATTCCAAAGTTCAGGGTCAGAGCGCTTTAATAGGTATCTAGCCTGGTATTTGTACATGGTATTTTCATTGGTAATTCTTATCAAGTCTGCGTCATTGTAACCCTTTTCATAAGCTATATAAGCCAAATAAGGATCCCTCTTCTCACAGTAACGTCCAACATCAAGTGTATCATACTTATCATTTTCCTTCAAGAACTTTTCTGGTGAATTATTCGAATCAATGTAGATCTTGGCGAGGGCATTGTAGACTGGTTGCTCTTGAGAACCTTGTTGTAGAATTTGTTCTAAGTAAGGTAATAGCAACTTCAATCTGTTTCTCTTCTCAACTTCTTCGGTTAATTCATTGATAGGAACCTGGCCCAAGACTGACTGTAACAAACCCTGGATAAATTTCTCATCACAGTCCATATCTAGTAAAGCACCTACAACTTGAGGAGTCTTGCTTGGGTTGACCTGTGTGACATAAGTCTCGACGTACTTTAGATTTTGAGACTTATACAAATATAAGATTAGCTCATGAACAAAGTTGAAACGGTCACAAACGATAACCAATGGAAGTTGATCTTCCAGGTTGGCTTCTTTCAAAAAGTTTTTCACTCTTTCTGGGTCGTAGACGTTGTTATCTCTAGCAATTCTTTCGATCTCTTTGTATTGGTTCATCTTTGAAGCAGCTTCGATGTACTTATAAACAACATCTTTCTCTTCGGTTAAGTTGACCAAAGATGCTAGATAATAGTACAGACCTTCCGTAGCTCTGTATTCCTCAAACAATTTGATCAAGGTGTTCGAGCCGATTAAATCAGAATACTTAGTAGCAACTTGAACAACAATCTGAATGTTTCCTTGTAAGTTGTCATCCATCAATGCTCTTAGACAGGCCAAAGATTGTTCGACATTCAACTTACCGAAGTAACCAATCAGCCAATCAACAGGGAGACTGCTTGTGTGAACAATACATCTCTTGGTATCCTTTAGGTCGGTGTAGTTTTCCAAAGCTCTTTGGTACAAACCAGCTTTTTCAGCCAAAGAAGCGATCGTTGGTTTATCGTAATGAGAGAATATATTGTTACCCAAGATGGCATCGGCCACTTGTGGGGCATTCAAGAGGTTGACCTCAAGGACACGAGTTTGCAAATGGCCCTGGTCAGGGGTGTCACCTTTGAGAGCGTCCAAGAGTAGTGATGTACCTTGTTGAATGTGGTTTTGAGAGAAGAAAAGGTCTGCCAACTTCTCGATGTCGACTTGGCTTGCAGTTTCTGGATTTTGCAAAAGAGAGATTGCAAATTCAGAGGCTCTGTCAGGAGAAGTTCTTATCAATTGAGAAAGCAAGACCAAGAAGTTTGGTTGGTAGCTAACTTTTTGACAGTATGGGATAATTTTTTCGAATTGCTGTAGTTCAGCAAGTGTGGAGATTACCTTTGCATGAGCATTGGCCCTCAAGTAGCAAGCTAGGGCCAAGGTGTTGTCGAATGGCTTGACAATGTCACCTAGTTCTTCAGAGCACTCCAGTTTATCCTCTTTCAGCCATTTTTCGAATAGCTGTTTCCTATCTTGTTGCAGCACAGGTCTAGCCAATTCGATGGTTTCCTCCTTGTTCAGCTTACCTTTGTCGAGTAAAGTTGAGAAGTACAACAAAATTGGTGAGATCGCACCTGGGGCGGCTTGCAGGTTCTTCAGTCTGTTGATAGTGTTTTGGTTTCTCAACGAGGTGGAGGATGCAGCGACCTTTGCGGCGTTCTGGTAGTCGCCGGAGTTCAACAGCGACTCGAACTGCTTGGTGAACAGATCATCGGCGCCCGGCAAGCCGCCTCTGGTGGCGACAGTCAAGGCCAAGGAGACGTTGGCGAGCTTGTTGAGGATGTATGGGACGATCTGGGTGGTATCTACCTCGACGGCCAGAACTTGACCCTTCTTGTTTATGCAGGCAATACCGTTTTTGTTGTTGTACGAGGTCGACGTGAAGACGGACTCTGCGGTGATTCTGTTCACGAACAGGTTTGTGCCGGTCTCGAGCTCATACAGGTGGATGAAGCCGTACTTGGTCAGGACATAGATGATACCGTACTTCTCTGAGACCTGCACGGACAGCGGAAAGTCGTTGGTGGCGTCTGGTGGGAAGAAGATGTCCGCTGTCTTCTTCTGGTACTGCACCGGGGCGGAGTTGTCGTGGTCGATCTCGATGATTCTCAGCTCGCCGTTGCCGGTCTGGACGTTTCTGTTACCGGTGACGAACACCTGGCAGCTCGTGGCGCCGTTGCCCTCGAGGAGGATCTTGGTGAATGCCGCGACGTGGCCGTCGATCGCCTGGGAGATGTTGCGCTGCTTGGAGTAGAGCTGGATCTTACCCGCGATCCTGCCGTTCTCCTGGAGGATACCCACGACGGCGAACCAGTCCTCGCGCTCGTTGGCGATGAAGTTGATGATCTGCGTGTTGTTCAGCGAGGCGTGTCTCTGCGTCAGCACCTGCGGCTTTGCGGCCACGTTCCCGTCGAACACCGCGCAGGTGAGCACGGAGCGCGCGGTGACGAACCCGAGCGTCTGCTCGGTCAGCCACTTCCAGAAGATCACCGGCTCGTCGAGCGTGAAGGACTTCAGCTTCGCCTTCGTCTCGAGGTTGAAGATCTGCACGATGGTGCCGTTCGCGCGCACGGAGATAACGTTCTGCGAGGGGTGCATGATCGCGGAGTCCCCGCCCATGTTCTTGCGCGTCACGCTGTTCCCGTGGGCGAGGTCGACGATAGCGACGGAGTTGTTCCCGTCCACGGTCTCCCTGACGGTGACGTAGTGGTCGGACTCGAACGTCGTGGACCTGAAGTCCAGCGACTGCGGCGAGATGCCGAGCGCCGTCAGATCCGTCAGCTCGGTGAACTCAATTGGCAGATCACTCATGTTTTTTTTTTGTTCTTAGTTCAACAGTTCCTGCGCTTCCTGAGCTCCTATTCTTTATCTTTTTCGCAATGAACTCAATCAAAAGAAGGAATTGCTGGTCTACTGTTTTGCTTTGGGGTTTGTCTGGCTCCTGTACGCTCCAGACCCTCACCCAGATATCCAATTCTTGCAAGAAGGGGCTGTTAAAATGCAGAGTTCGAAGTCCAAGCCCTGGAGAGAGGGGGTGAGAGCCTGGAAACAACCTCGCGCTCACGAGACGAGATAGTGAGCGGGGTGGGGGG